>JADNYI010000049.1:0-237792 GCA_015501065.1 Infundibulicybe gibba | reverse complement strand
AGATCTGTTGTCGTATTATATCGCGGCTTTCCTCGTTTGGCCTGTATGAGCGAAGGCAAAAGACGATAGTCATATTCGTATCAGTTACGAGGTGTCGGAGGAAGGATCGTGTCGGTGGTGTCGTGTATTGGGTCGGAGGTATGTGACTGATTGTGTATTGAATGCGACGATGCGTGATTACCTCAGAAGCAAAACAACGAGCAACAAATTGAGAATCGCGAATCCGACTCTAAACCCTTCATTCATATTTGGTCAGAAACCTCGGGGCTCTCTCGCGTAGCATCAACATGCAAGAGTCGCTTTTGTCACTTCAAGTTGCACAAAAGAATCTCTATGGATTGCTGGTTCCATGAGGCGCTGGTCTCCTCAGACTGCCTCGCGCTCGAGTAAACGTGCATACCGTTTGGAGGCGGTACTGCCTACAGCTACGTCATAACGCCTCGTATGCTCGCAATAGACTATTAATAGTGTTCTCCCTTCACAACACAGCTCCCTATCACGCGTCGCAATCGTACAATCCATTGGCGTAGCCCGGATAGAACCGCTCCTTGTCCCGCCCGATGCCTTTCACATCGAATCGTTACCGTTGATATGCAAAGAGGCTTGTGGCCAAAACAAACCACAAAAACCAACTAAGTAAACAACACCTAGATAAGATGTTGAGTGAGCGAGTGTTTTAGATTAACAACAAACAAAGCCTCCTAAGGACTCTAGAAGAGTTCTCAAAGACTGCGAGGGGACCCGCTTTGGATGCGACCTCGACGCGTACGACGCGCGAGAGGAGAGATGAACGAATGGAATAGACGCGAGGGCGTCCGGGAACTGGGAACTTAGCGTAGAATGAGTGCGACGCGAGTCGCGCTCTCAAATCTTCGGGTGCGGTGCAACGCGAGACGGCGTACAACAATACGCAAGACTTCTTTGACTGCGATCGGGCGACTTGGTCACAGACCGATTACGTGAATGCGAATGAACGTGGAGGAGTGCGACGTGCGACTCCTGTAGGGAACGTGGATAGTCTACTCTGAGACTGCGAAACTGAGCTATGAACTCTGAGGGGGAAACTCTGCTAGATTCTCTCTGTGGAAAGCGAAGTATGTACATGGCCTATATACTGTGGGCGAGTCGCGGCGTATGTAAGGGTCTATGTACGATGCGATGGACCGCCGATCATGTCCTGAGTCCGGTAATCTAAAGTGAAATAAGAGAATATGCAACAAACCCGGCGCGATCGCGCGTCCGCGTCTTGCTCGGGTCACCTAATGGGCACGTTGTCGAGGTGTCCGGGCCTCATGGAGGCTCTCGCGGTGATGTTGGTACGTGTCGCAGTCGGTGTGGGTCGAGGCACATTAGGGTCTCTTGTTAGGAAGTACTGAGTGCGCGCGGAGCCGTGTTGAGGCGCGATCCCGTATGTGCTGAGCTGCGAGAGGGTCCTATACGAGTGCGACGGCCTCGCATCGTATCTATGAGGTGCGGCGAGCTGATCCTGTCCGTTATCATGGGTGTTGCTGCGGTCCGAGGCCGTTGTGTGGGCTTGTGGGTGCGCGCGTCGAGCCTGGCGAGTCGCGCTGATCTTATCTTGGTGCGAGATGTGGCCTACGAACCCATAAGCGCGCGGCGCGCTTATCACCGTATCCCGGCCCTGCGCGCCACAACTTGGCCCCTGGCCCGCTTTCTACTATCACGCGGGAGTAGATCACCTCCATCCCCGACATCACATCCGCTACCTTCCAACGCGCGCCATGCTCATACCGATGTGTCCTGCTGGACGCTTCAAGTACCGCCCATCCGCGGTTCGAACTTAGCAAGGAGGTAGAAACGGTAGTGGCATACCTGGTGAGCATCCCGGTCTCTACATACGGGATCTGTTATTACGAGAAGAGACAGGCCGGAGAGATACGGGATTGACTCGCGAATCGTCCACCGCATCAACTTATCCCCCAAATGTCGCATCCCACCCAACGCGAACCAAATCCAAGCCCAGGACCCAACACGTAACACATCGTTTCACCCCCATCGTTCGGCTGCGCCATAGTAGCACCAAAGAATATCATGACTATCTATTTCCTTCATTCAACACGGTCTCCTGCCACGCAAGGACGGTGTGCTATCCGGCGTCAGGACTATCTTTCACGCGGTGGACCCAACAAAGGTCCTTTGAGACATCGATTACCAGCTGTTCACATCCATTTTGTCCCCTCGCAGAATGCTCGGCCTCACTCTCGTCCTTCTCACCGTTTGGATCGGCATAACCAAATGACACGTTACCATAGCGATCGCGCTTACCACCAACTTTACGCTAAAACACGGGTTTGGGGGACGGTAATCTGGTGCATTCCCCTTCCCTAACACTTACAATACGCGTCCACTGACTATAGCTATTTAGTGGTGATACCCACGAGCGCATCAGGTGAACCAAAGGGGATTGTGCCTTTGCAGTAGCGCGTTCAAAGGACCATCCTTATTCCTATCCAATGCTGGGCGACATTCTCTAAATACGCCCTCGCCGAAACGAAACCCCGCGCGTCGCCACTTCGCCCTTGACTCTCTTGCAAATTCCTAAGACTTGATTTCCCGCTGCCTGTGAGTCCTTGAGGTACTCGTTGCTTACTCCCGCACTCACAATCACTGCCGGGGCGATGCGCGACGACACGCATTCCAACATATCGTCGCCTAGGGTATGTTTGTGCCTAGAGGGATAAACGAGAAATGTGCAATTACCTTGACTAGGAGCACTCCGTCGACAGCAGCACCGTGGGGGATTTTCTCGAAATTTTGCGACTAATGGACGATATCACGCGCGGCGACACATATTCCAACAAGTCTTAGAGTATCGTCGCTCAGGGCATGTTCACGCTCAGAAATAAACTAAGAAACACGCGATCGCCCCGACTACTAGCAGCCCTCTGTTCATAGCAGTACCACGGAGGATTCTCTAATGATTCGTATCATATATCATACTATTCGTCCAACCGCTACTATCTTCAAGACTAACCGATTGTAGCAATATACCTGTATCCTTTGCAGCTTCACCACCTTCGCGAGCCTCTGGCTACAAAGCCGCGGAACGGGTACATAGTCCCCACCCCGACCGACCACTCGCAGCCGCACGCATCCGGCGAGCATCACGCAGACGCACGAACTCGGATGGCCCTGTCAAGGTTCAGACTCGCGGTTCGAGCGCTATAGTAGCCAACGAGCCGAAGTAACAAAATCCAGAGCTCATGCTGACCTTCTACACATGATGCATGCCCACATGTATCTAGTAAATCACCATTTAAAAGTACACTCAACGAATTATCCTTGTAGTAGAAATTTCGAACTAATAATCAAGTTAAAAGGTTCTAATTTTCGGAAATTATAATCTTCTTAGCCAGTGATTAGTCATTTTTAGATTATTCGGTCATTAGAGGCCATTAGTTGTAGTTTGTCATGGTTTAGATGTGATTGTCACCCATTATAATAAATTCTATCTACATAATTATTAAATGGAGGTTTTCCTGATGTCATGCCTTAACGAGAGTGTGATGGAGGGCCGGGGGTGAGAGTGCTCAAGGGTAATAAGCTAGAAGAGACGTAATGAGGTGTCATTAAGAGAAGAGAGTGTGGCTTACCTCGTAAAAAACAGGGTTATGGGTGATGCGCCAGACGTGAGGCGCAGCATGAGCGCGACGGGTGTCGGGGAAATAAGAGTCGGCGAGAGTTGGCAGATGCATGGACAGGCCCAGGGAGACGAGGCCATCGCGACACTGTCATATTAGGGAGAAGGCAGGAGGCGAGTGATAGGCGGCGTCGGTGGGTGCGGCGATGGGGGTGGGAATCATTGTGTGGAGCAGAAGAGTGCAAACGTTCGTTTGGCGTTGAACCAGCCGTTTTCGCAACAAGGGGCGCGGTGAAACATACAGTAAGCGAGCATAAGCGACGCCAAAATTCGAGTTCCGATAGACAATGGTAATTTCAGTCTACATACGTCATGGTAAGGTACAAACGACACATCAGAGCCCTCACCAGCACCCATGATGGATATGAATAGAAACAGCATCATTGTTGTAGCGTAGTCGAGCTCTGAATAAACTACCAAGTATCTGATTTGGGATCATAAAGGCCATAAGACACTACCCCACGGCCAGATGACTTCCGAGTTCCAAGTTCCGGCGTCCAGGCGTAGCGCCGACCCCCACCCCCTGTCTGGCGGCGAGCGCGGGCATTCTTGAATACTGCATGTTAGTCCTTGTCAATCTAACGCTGTTGTATACTCACAATAATCTGCCACCGTCCAGTGTCCAGACGGACATCATACTCATACCTCACAAAGTACATATTATGTTACATGTAACATAATATATATCCGCATTAGGATAACTAACATTCGTACCTATTCAATGACTGTCACTAAGACGGCTCGACGTCAGCTAATTCTCCAAGACAGAATTGGATTACTGGCATGTTCAACGAATGGCGGAGGGGTGTCGGGTGCAAACATGGAAATAGGTAATGACATTTACCCCTGCCAGGGGCCCTGCAAGGCACGAGTAACTGCGGTTTGATAACCGGCTTAGCCGAGCGTTACGTGTCGTTGCACTGCTGTGTCGTCTCAGGCTGGACCAGGGGGCTCCCACCAGAAAAATCCGAGACTGTAACCTCCCCCGATGGGTACCGTCTTATCTTGGACAGGGTCTGCCCAAATCAGGTCGGTACCCACTTAGCCGTCGCTTAGATGGTAGTAATCTCATCTCCCCGACACTTCTAAGTTATACTCTACGTTGGCTCGGTGGTGGCTGGCGAGACCTATTCGAGATCATGGAAAACGCTCGATGCTGCCCTTTTCCTCCTTAGCTCTCCCCACATCTGGGAAATTATGTCACTATGACCACATAGCTAGCTGCAACAGACTTGGCCACTTCCTCCCTCCTTGCCTCCCCCTTCCTTCTAACATCATTTAGGCACTGGGCCTGATTCCTATGTTTGATGAAACTTCCACGGATTCTCAGGTTTTGGTAAGTGAATTGGCCTGCCACAGATATTGCGGATAAGGAGTGAATGTTTATTGTCACCCGCATTGTAGTAGACTTCAAATTTGATGGGATTTCCATTGGGGAGTATAATAGTAGTATATTGTGGTGGGTTAAAGGGAATTGGATCATACTCGTTCCGTTTTTTGGGCATTATAGATATAATCTCTGCCAGTCATCTAAGCGACGGCTAAGTGGGTACCGACCTGATTTGGGCAGACCCTGCTGAACCCTGTCCGAGATAAGACGGTACCCATCGGGGGAGGTTACAGTCTCGGATTTTTCCGGTGGGAGCCCCCTGGGCTGGACGTTGGATACACCACTGGCAGCTATGGTGGCCAACACCGTCAAATGGCCTATACACTCACCCCCAACGGTTAGCCAGATTTCCAGGCGCATCGCGACTGAGTAGCATACCAACCGGCCCCTTCCTTGGAGACAGCTCGCCGCTGCAAACACATCTCCAGCGTCATTTGCCTCAATGGCCTCCCGCATGTTAGCCTCCAGAATATCACCCTCCGCTCCTGTATGTGCACCCAGTGCGCAGCGGAGAGCCATGCAAAGGTACCCTCAAGTACTTTCTTTTCACTTGCACTCATTCTCATTAGACTTGCCTTTATAGCTCAAAATGGCGTCTTCGTGCCCGCCCCAGCAGCCCTACCACACTCTACACACCACAGCAGCAACCTGCACAGTCCGGCTTGGCTTGCCCGCAAACGGGATGCGGGCATTGCGCCACCTCGCAATCGAAACGGAGGTCATTCTTCTGTAGAATGCCACCCTCCTCTAACGGGGTACTCTCCGGCATTTTCAATCAGGATACGCGCCGTTGCCGCCCAGTGAATGCAATCCATCCCTAATGCCAGTGCCACTTTCTTTCTTCACAATTACAAATCGCTAACCGCTGCTAACAGTGTATTACACGTCGAGCTGGCCGCACCCATCAGTGTTCCGCAGCGGAACCAAAAGCGCTTGAGCAAGAGCAACCGCGTCATCACACAGTGAGGGGGGATATTGTGACGTTTGCACATGCGGGGCCACGCGACCGTACATGGTGCAACTGCCTGACATTGTAGGCTGTGGAAGGCGGAGGGCAATATGAAGCGGGCCATCTCAACACCGTCGCTGGAGCTGAAGGCGGTTGGCGAGGGGGCAACAGTGCATGAGCACAAAAGCATCCTCATCAAGGTGCATATTGCCCTGGCCAATTACCACAAGCCTCACTCAGTGCAAACCAGTGCCCTTGAAGCAACACGTTAACACCACCTGTGTCTCCCCGATAGCACACTAGCGCCGCCGTTCCAATTGGCGCCACCTCCCCTCGCAACCAAGCCACTCCTCCGTGACGGACTCACCCTGGTTGACACACCGCGGCCTTGTCCGCTCGAAAATTATGTCGATGCATGGTTCGAGTTCTCATATATTCGATATCACACGAAGTCATATTGGTATTGTTCGGTGCCCCCAACATATAGTACACGGTGAGTAGCGGATTTTATCCGATTTTTCGTTATTGAATCGTAACCCACTCCAGCCCACGGCATTTGACGCCCGCCCTCCGCGCAACCTACCCTCCTGCTGACCATACGCGTCTGCCGCTCCCCCACTAACGACACTTACTATCTCGCCCAACAACCACGAGCAATCATGCTCGCTACCAACATGACGCTGACTAACTACACGCGGTGAGTCTCCTTACTGCTCCATTCAACAATACACAGTGTAACGCTCTGTCAACCACGCGCGCGTGTACCCGTCATTTTTCGCCCAACACCATTGCAATGTAACGGTCTGAATTGCGTGAATACACTTCGATACTAATAGTGCTCTTTGTATCATGTATTTACTGCTAATATAATTGATTTATGTACTTATTCTCCGTATATTGGATCTAACTTTGCGAGGTTCGAGCCGTCGAAATAGTAGATATGGTGAGTACATACCATATTCATCCGGGATGGTATGAGCCTACCATATCTGTCGAAACGGCAAATATGGTAGGTACACACCATATTCAACCGGGATGGTGTGGGCCCACCATATCCGTCAAAATGGCGGATATGGTGAGTACACACCATATTTAACCGGGATGGTGTAGACCCACCATATCCGTCAAAATAGCGGATATGGTAGGTACACACCATATTCAACCGAGACAGTGCGAGCCCACAATGCTCGACAGGATGGTGGGCACGCACCATTCTTCAGTGAGCCCATTGGAAGTGCAGATATAATTTATAGTAGGTACATACTATATTTTAATGCTCATAGGGTCTCAATATGGTAGGCTAATACTAAATGTAACAGGCTGTGAACAGCTTTGTGTGTGTGTACGTGAACAAGTTTTGGTGTATGTACGTATGTGATAATACAGCCCGCCACCTGGCACTTATCCGCACTGCGCGGCCCTTAACTAACTCTCGCTTTCACTGAATCCTGAAATTCTTCTGGAGATCGCAGCACCAACTTAAACTCAGTATTACCGGTCCGGAACAGTTATCAGCCTGGACGACAATGCAATTGAGGCGTCCAAACCCAAAGTTCAGAAATTCAAAAATTCAAAAAAAGGTCAGTCATAAAACAATGCTTCCCGTGGTCCTACTGACAGCCCCCGGATTCACCAGGATCCAAATAAGTGGCTCAATCGGATTTGATGCTGCCAGATATAAGCGAGATCGGGACCTCGAACACTGTTTCGGAGGCAGAGAATGTGTCGCTACAGGGGGAGGTTGACGCGTTGAAAGTAAGGTTGAGGACACTCTCGGAGTGAGTAGCACCAATGATTGACGTCTCGTGCTAATATGTCGTAGGATCGCGCCGCGATCAACAATATCAAGCGCCGAGTGCTTGGATATCATCGGCGAGGTGGTCGCGTCCTATCATGACGGCAATGTGGTTGCGCCCCATGATGGGACACAACCACTCGCCTTCGTTTGCGGCTACGACGATTGGGATAATTGGGCGGCCACCCTTGGCAACGATAGGGGTTAGGTGCTTGCACTGGCATCGATGGGGCTAACCTGGGACCACTTGCTCGAAGACTGGATGGACCAGTATGAAGCTCTATAGTTGCTGGTACTTCGCGGTGATGCACTCCAGAACTGTGGTAATGAGGCTGCGCGCAACGAAAGGGTGAAACGTCTCAGAGACAGCATTTGCTTTTCCAGAGGGTGGGCGAGAAGGGAAAGACATGATCAACATAAGTGGTGTTTAATGGCACAATTTGGACTCTTTGAACCATACATATGTCCTATAGATAATATATAGTATCGGTATAAAAAGATTTTGACCACGACAACGAGCAAATAGGACGAACGCCGTGGCCACTACAGCGGGTCATCTCACACCTCTGTCCTGGGCGCGGAGATTCTGGCGGCGGCGAGCGAAGAAGGGCCTTTCGTTGATGCGGTATTGTCTGAAAGTGACCCTGGGATGGTGATGAACAGCTTCACCGGCTATGCCGCACGAATCTTGGTCCGGTGATGGTGCTGAAGGGAACCGATGCTGACAGGGCAGGCAGCTGAACCACTTGGGGGGGAGGATGGGCCTTCGATATCGGTTTCAAGGGCTGGATTGGGTCCTCAGAGTTGATAATGAGAGGAAGAGTGGGACTGCTCAAGGAAACCGGAAGGTGGACGACGGAATAGGTTGTATAGGTTCCTTCTACTCGATGTTGACAAACTTTGGCCTCTCCTCTATGCATTTCATCAGCAATCGGGGCAAGCGTGGTTTGTACTAGCTCCTTGCGCTTTCCTGCAACGGTCTTTTCTCTACGATCTCCCGGGCTGGGCAGTAGACTCTATTATGCTATCTCCCAACTGGTGTGAGCACGTTTGGATACATGTATCCCTGTAGAGTAGTTCTCTACTGGAATACAACAGTATCTACCCGGTTAACTACCACAGTGTCAGGGTCACCTAACCCTGCTATCTGATTGATCTCTGATCTGTAGACCTGTATTCCAGCATCGGTACTCCAATTATCCGACATGGGGTGACCATGGGAGGCAAGGCCCAAAGGCAAGTGCAACGAAGGCGCAGATGGGTCACTCGAGGACAGGGCGAGAGGTGGATGACACGGACAGCGCGGAGAGCGCCAGCGCGAATTACGGAGATGAGGCAAGATGTATGAGCGTCTGGATCCGGGCTCTAGTCTGCAGCACGGTGGTGATGAAGGCAATAAGTGTAGGTGGTGCTGGAGATAATCTGAGTCCTTGGCGTCGGTCTCGAGTGGGTTAAATTGAGGAATGTTGGCGCTATGCTGAGGAGACTGGAAAATAGATGATATCATAGACCACTTCAATGCCAGGTCCGTTGCTCGATGTCGGGATTCTTCACCCGAGCCATAATCGTCGCAATCGCCATGGCACCTGCTACATCAACTCCCTGCGCTCTCCTGAAGCAATCTTTTCCACGACCCCCGGTCGGCAGCGGCCCATTCGCCCTACTAACGCGCTCGGGGTTGGCAACGTCTTGCTGCGCCCCTTCGACGCTCGCCTCCAAATCACCGATAAGCGCAGATTTTTCTCAGTAGTTCGGCTCTTTATGAACCTCTTCCACGCTGGATTTTACCATCTTGACAATCCGTACCGCCGACTGGCGAAAAATCTTGGAACGAGAAGAGTCCGCGTGAGGAGAGAACAAGAACACGGGGTCTTGCAAGCTTCATTCAGCAGAAATTGAAAGATGAGAGACGGAGAATAGCTGCCGAGAACGGCCCGGGTGTATTTGACGATATTATTTCTCGAACCTGACGTCGTCTCCTGGACCTTTTGCGCTGACTCCAACTTGTATGTCGTTGGAAAACTCAACTCGCCAGCTAGACGAAACCTACCAAGTCCCCGAATAGGGACGATAGCAGAAGTTGTACACGACCACATTCCAGAATGGTAGACCAACACCCAACTGGCAAGGGAACGCGACATTTGCCATTCGGGGACATTCTCGGCGATCAGTTCGCCAAGCTGGCTTTACCATCATCCTCCCCCACGCCCGATACGCGATATGGTGCTGTGCCGTTAGTCTCGCCCTAGACTGTATGTGATATGCGTCGGGTGCGGACCCAACAAGTGGAACCGTCGGCTAGACGGACAGGAACGTCGGTTCTGCTTCTCGGGTGGGTGAATCCAGAAACAGACGCTAGATATTTGTGAAGATGCTAATAACTTGCTCCGCTGGTTGAAGGTATTGACGTCCACCGGTGCGGGTGCGCGAATAGGCCACTCCCGATGATGTCGCGGAGGCTTCGATGGGCCCTAGTGTCATCCAAGCGGCCTGCGGGGAAGGGTCCTGTGGTAAATGGGTTTAGGAAAAGAGGCCTAGCATGTTCGAGGCACGCCCAAACCCAGAGCAACTTTGTCTCGGACGTTTCCATCTATCCCAATCGTTCAATTGGTCATACGCGAGGATCCTCGCCCTTCGGCAATGCTCTCCCCACGCAATTTTGTCTCAATTTTGTCTAAATGAATCGGCGCTCACTTTATGTGGATGACGTTCTCCAAGTGCGTGTTCAAGTGTTGTTTCCATCCTCCACTCTCATTTGGTTAAAAAGGTGTCATTGTTTCTGGTTTCATCATCCCAACCACTCCTCAAATCCCAGTATTCCATTTGCCTCTCGATGTCTCAACCCTCCCAAGTCTATCTTACCCGTGAGGGCACCGAACTCATCCTCAACTACGGCCCCAAGACCCATGTGGCGCCGTCTTCACGCGTTCTTGTCGTCGGCGGGGGTGTTACTGGATTAACTGTAAGTGCTGCTGTTTCCGTTTGGTGATATTGTCTTATATATCTATAGACCGCATGGGCGCTGCTGGACGCGGGATACGCAGTGACGGTTGTGTCAGAGAAATGGGCCTCGTTGGAAGACCGAATTACCTCCCAGATCGCCGGCGCATTGTAATTCAGCCCTCATATCCAGTGGAAAAATTGTCTGACCATTTGTTCATTCAGGTGGGAATGGCCCCCGGCGGTGTGCGGAAAACACACGAACCTGATCTCGCTCGACAACTCGAAGCGATGGTGCATGACCACCTACCGCGGCCTCGACAAGCTCATCCACACCCTCCCCGCCCACGAGCACGGGGTCCGGATGCGGATGGCGAACTTCTTCTTCGAGCAGAGCATCCACAAGATGTCTGGCCAGCTGGAGAAGATGAATGAGATTGCTGCTGTTCACGATGTTTGTCCCACTCCTCCTGATGTTTGGCTCCTGATCGTTCCCCCAGATCCAAGGATTCAAGCACGACCCGACACTAGTCAAGACCCGCCGTCAACCAGGAGGCCGGCGTCGTCGACTCCTACCGCCACCTCGCACCTGTCATCGACACGGACCAATACATGGGATGGCTGCGATCGACGGTGATCGTGAAGGGTGGGAAGCTAATCACAGCACGATCAATGGGGACTTGTTGGAGCAGGAGGACAGATGTTAGCTAAGTATGGGGCTCAGGCGATCGTGAATGCGACCGGGCTCGGCGCATATGAGACTGCTGCTGATCACTCCGTCGTCCCACTCCGGGGCGCCCTGGTTCGGGTGATCAATGACGGGAAGCGATTCCCGATCGTGAGGGAGGCGCTATGCGTGTCCCATGATGACACGCATGGAGCAGAGGCGGAGGACATCGTGTTCATCGTTCCCGGAATGACGCACGCTCATCTCGGTGGTCAGTCCGCGCGCCTGTCTATCCTGAACACCATTCTCACATTTGTATAGGTCTTGTCCACCGCACGTCTACACTCTGGATCTGGTGACCAACAGCCCGAGATCGTCCGGATGCGGGACCAGTGCAACAAGTTCGTTCCTAGCCTGGAGAATGCTGAGCTGGATCCAGCACCGCTTGTGCAGGGCCTCCGTCCATTCCGTGACACGAATGTTCGCGTTGACCGGGAGCAGCGGCTAAAGGCAGACGGGACGCATAGTCGCATCATCCACTCCTATGGACAGGGCGGAAGCGGGTTCACACTCTCGTATGTCCCCGGCCACTTCACCGTTTTAGGACGTTATTGATTGTGGTTGACTAGATTCGGGTGTGCTGCGGATGTGTTGGAGCTCCTCTCGGAGGTGGAGAAATCCCCTTACCTGGAGCGTGCAAGTCTTTAGGTTCGGCGTATGCTTGGACAAAATACTACTAACTATTACAGTCCCTTTGCGTCGAACTACTTTACATGGACTACAATCATGATATATTATGCTGAGTGCAATCATGAACGAATCCTTGATCAATTGATGCCAATTTCTATTGACTTTCCAACTATCCATACTCCCCTCCCCTACATGCGGTTGACTTAACTAAGATACGAAAGATTGGGCCTCGGGATCAGGCCTGGGTCCTTGCTTAGCCACTGGGATAACCACGGGCTGACCGACCATCTATCCCGCTACCAGTTTAGACGCGTTCACATTAGTTGGCCCGGAGGGCGCTAGAAAGTTGTGCATCTGGCTGACGCCGGGTACCATGCGTTCACACCAGCCACCAACGTATAACTAACCAGGGGGCGCATGGCTTGTACCCCCTGGTTTCAATCATCTACGCTGAAGAATTCGTTTTGTGGGGTGTGGGCTGTCAACAACATATCGGTAGATGATAGGCGGCTATGCTAGCATACGAATATCAAGCTCTGTTCAAGATTTGTACTAGCTACAGGATTGATCAGGCAGCGGAGACCGTCCGCTAGTAAGCTCGGGGAACGGGGTTAATCGACCCAGATAACTTTTTCGGGATCGAACCACGCCTTGGGGGTGTACTTTTTCCCATTCTCATATTGCGCGTCCATCCTCGTTTGAACGGATCGGTGAATCTTGGGAGTACCATTCTCGAATGGAATGGATCGCCCTCTCCCCAAGTTGAACCTATATGAAGAGACCCACTCGAAATTACCATCTGGTGCAAGCTCTTGGCGACGTTGCTCGATTGGGATGTATTCTAATAGCCACCAGAGCCGCGCAAGGCTGAGTTGATCGTAGATGGGGGAGAGTGCGTCCGCGAGATCTAATTCTTCCTCTGACTCGACGATTGGATGCGCTGAGGGACCATCCCCGTCGGCATAGCTCGTAGGAACGGCCCCCTTCTTTCCTTTCTTTCCTTTCTTCTTGGTTACCAATGGCGTACCTGCGATGCAGGATGAACCGACGGGAAGCGCAGGCGGGCGGGGTCGGATCTTTGGGAACAAGTCCCCAGGGCTGAGGCCAACATTGCGGAGTCCTTCCGTGTTAAATAAGATGCCACTGTGTGTCTTGAAACACTCCCTAATCATCCACCGGAGGGGAATGCGGGCAAGGTTCGTTGTGGTGCTATTTGGCACTGGTGAAGAAATGTCAGATGCTGATTACGCGGGACCACTGGACAACGCACCTGATCCACCACCGACGTCTGCCCATGGTTATGTCAGTTGGATTCAAAGTAAGTGCGGATGTGAACCACTGACCGCAATGGCAACCTGCGAACCAAACCTATTGCCCTCACATGTCAGGGTATTGATTCAGCACTTGCGTGACGCGCACCTCTTCGACATCGGTCGGTGTATTGCGACCCTTTGCATATTTTCTCTCCAGTTCTGCGTATTTCTCCTCCATTTCCGCCGCATACATTCCTTCCATTACTGCATATTTTCTCACCATTGCCCTGAGAACACTTTCCCAATGCGAATGATTTTTCTTTGGCTTCTGATCTGTAACACTCAAATTCTGTTCGCGGAGATCAGGTTTATTCCAAAAGTTCGCTGTAAACTTGGCTCGGTGCTCGTCAAGCGCGAGCGCATGCCGGAATGTTTTGATACTCGTGTTGGAACTCGTAAACGGGAGGCGTTTCGGGATCAGGCCCACGGAATTGACGGTGTCCCTGTCCTACTATCAGATCGTTACTACTACCGTTGGGATCGAAGACCCCACCAGACCCCGATAAACTCGATGTCAACATCAATGGAAAAGGCTTTCTTGAACGCGTTGGACTGTTCCCACCCAATATCGTCCGTGCGAGTGAACATTTTGTATGCAAACGGTACTTGTTGATGGTTACAAGGTGTCAACAACCCGACTTTGTGAATCATCCCAGCGAGGCTAATATCATGTCAGCATCTAAGTTAGGTGCCGGAAACCAAGAGCAAGACTCAAGTACCTCCTCGCTGTGTAGGCGCCTCGGGAAAATCCTATTTTGGAGGCAAGAAATGTTTCAGCTAGGGAAATCGTGGTGCGAGAGTATTTACCAAACAAGCAAATCCGATCGCCAGACTTGTCTAATGATTTAATATTGAGGCGCTTAGCATAAGACTGTTCCGTATTTCACCTACAATTTTGCATCAAGAACTCATACCCTGCTGTATGAGGATGAGGATATGTATACATGCGGAGCGAAACCCGAACCTACCCATGACGTGGGCATCGAGATCCCATGCGATTGCTTCGTCGAGACACTACAAGACGTTAGACGCTTTAACATTGTGGTTAATACTATGATGGTACCTTGGAGACTTTCGCGGCGAGAAACGTAGTAATTTCCGATGGCGATGTATATGTCCCTATTCCAGCCTGTGGATATATGATGGGTTATAGTTGTGGCCAAAACGCGGGTGGTTTTGAAGTACCTGATAATAGACCATTTGCTTTTCGGGATTGTCCTTCTTGAGCATGGTGAACAATTCCACTATATTAGAGTTCTGGAAATGATATTAGACTCGGGTGAATTGTTTGGCGAGAACTGACATCTGAGTCGAATCTGCACTATGGCCTTAGAGAGGATGAGACCGAGCTGATAATAGCACATACTGATCACCTGTACCATCGAAACATAATACCAAGGTTCGGAAACCGTCAGTGTCGGTTGGAATGAACGTCAGAGGTGAATCGTCGCTTGTACTAAATTCATTTTCACGTTTGATCTTCGGAATGAGTTCGCTGTTAATGGGGTCCACTATTGAGGCGCTTGCGACGTGGCCCACTCCATTCCTTGCAGCTGGTTGAGTGAGGTTATTGAGTGTAGAGTGGGGGATAAAGGCCGTTCGGGGATTCGAGTCGTCGGATTGATGCCCAAACAGACGCGTTCCCATGGATGAGCTCGCCGGAGCAGGGTGCCGAAAGCTCCAGCGGGTAGCCACACGGCGTGCACATGTAAGCAGCATGCCTGGCTCTGGGTACCGGAGGCAGGTAGGGCCTGTCGTAGGTTGGGCGGGCCCCCACCCAAGTCTGTTCTGCAAACTTCAGGCTTGAAGCCATCTCCTCGATCACCCAGGAGAAGAATAAATACACAAACACAAATAATATGATTGACATGCGACTCAGAAGCTCGGGCTGAGGAATGATCATCATTCACGGACCAACGTTCACCCGTTCCGAATATCGGTGATGTCACGAGTCGACCGGTCGTGCCACTAGTGCGAGTAATCCATGGTCCATTAACGGCATAAACACAAATTCGTGGATGCGAAGAGACACGCTTCAAGTTTTCAGTTATGAGTCCATACATAGTTGACGTGACAGCTGGCGTCCCCTCGACAAATGTTGGTTAAGAGGCTCAGGGCAGACGGGACGCACAGCTACATCACCCCTACAGCCAGGGCGGGAGCCAAACCAAGATAAAACCCGCGAGGCGCTGGATAACCCATTTATATGAGCGTATTTTTCTGTATTCATTCTAGACCGTGCTTTCCCGCGGTTCTAGGTTCAGGAATAATATTAATTGGATCTTCGCTGGCAGGGCTCATCGGGCGCTCGACGATATGGAAAGCAGGTGTACATCGATCCGTTCAATGCGGCAGTGAGTCGGCCATGGCTTTCTAGTTCTCTCACATGTGGGTAGGGGTCGCGTCGCGAAAAAGAAATTGCCTGCCATATATATCAACACCCTTTCCTGAAGCGATGATCACAATCCGACATCTCACGTACGTATAACACAGGCATCCCACTTCAAGTCTCCGTTTTGAGTATGCTTGTATGCATGAGTAGACCGCCAAACGATTAGTCGCGACTGTCGGTGGTCTGGCGGTGAGTTTATTCGCGAATAATACGAACAGGACCCACCGAGTGAAGAATCGAACCACTAAATCTATCTCCAAAACCGGGACATGAGCCACTGGACTACAGCTCTTCACCTCAAATCAGCCCCAGCCCAGCTCTCCAATTGCCGACATAGATATTTATTTTCCGTCGCCTGGAATAACGTTCGCCGTTGTTCGCCACTCGATCATACCATATTCATCATCTAGGCCATTTGTATCATTAGAAATAGGAGACCTTGTGATCGCGATCATGGGATCATAACACACTTTTGGCGGGTGGTTAATGTCGAACTTGAAGCATCGAAGTTGAACCCAATTCATCTCAAGGTGGATTGGATCCCGGGGTTACGACCAACTCCGGAATTGTGGGATTCCAAACGATTCTAGCCCTGTGATTGTTCTAAATGATCAATGAAGGCTTAAGCGCTTAAATGTGTTTAGCATCGTGTAGCCTATCTCCTGGGCGGGGGAAGCACATCGTAAGAGGAAGAGACTAAAATACATTTGTCGCTCACTGCATAGGCGCTTGTTTATCTAATGCCTATCTGTTGCCACCATGGGAAAAACCTGGCTGCATCCATTGACCTCATGTCAAACGCATTTCGAGCCTGGATAAGCGATTGGAAGCCTCCTCACCCAATGGGTTTGTAGTCTCAGAAATCGGCGTTGTTTGAGAGGTCGAGCCTTGCACGTTCCCCTCCACGCCTACCACTTTGTATGCGGTCTGTTCCTGCTCCATCTCGTTGTGCAACGTTGAAAGATGGTTAGATACACTCGCTGGGGACAAGCCAGGTATGCGTCCCGCCGACATCCAATCCAAAATGGGCGCGATGTGCGTGTGTTTGCAGAGCCCTGCGCCTTCAGGTCAACGGGCGAGGCGCATATGACGGAGTTCAAGGCGACCGGCACCTTGTCCGGAGCATTACGAGGGGCGGGAATGTAGTAGGCTGGGTGCGTAGGAAGAGTCTACTATGACAGTTACGATAATCTAGTTCGTATTTATTTTGGGTGGCAGGCAAGCCAGCGAGCTCATGTAGAGGTAGGCATCTGTGGTACGTGTGTGAAGGAAATGCAGCACGGTGGACACGGCTGTTCATGCGCTCGAGCTACCATCAACCCGCAAGGCGGAGATGTATTAGGGTGAGCTAGGCTAGGCTGGAACGCGTTGTTTGAGTCCGTTGGCGGATATCAAGTGTGAGTGTGCAACTCGCCTAATACCGTCCATCCGGCGAGGCTATTCAAAGACGCGTTATTCCCAATTCCCTTCCCACCTCTAATTTTTGTGAAGGATACGACGAATGCACGTGTGTGTCCATATGGTGCGGTGGTGATCCGGCCTGCTTGGAGCTACCGGGATACGTTCTTTCGTGGGTACACTCCAATGCCGCAAGAGCACTGCCAACTCCGCGCTCGTCCGTGCTGTTCTAGCCGTGTGGGTGGGGCTCAAATGCGTCTGTCAGTGTGCGGGTGCAGTAGGCGGTGTACGAGATAAGGGTGTGGTTGCTGCGAGAGTGTACGAGATCTTTTCGTTGAGGTGTCCATTCAATGTTGATATCAGGAGATATCGATTGTTCGAACCTCAACTTCGACGCGGGGACAAAATTTGCCGCTGTATACGCGTGTTACTTAGCTAATCACAGTCCCCAAAATTGGCACAGGCAAGTTGGTTGTAGGCTGCCCGGCTGCTCCTTCTTAGTTCTGTGACATGGAAATCGTCAAATTACCTCCAGGGCTTGGCCGACTCATGCCAGTGATGATCGATGATCGATGAGGACTCGAATGTCGAGCGTGTATGTATGTACCTTTCCCAATATAATTCGGCCAGCATGCTATCCCCCCACAAACTACATTATGCAGCTGCACATCGTTCTCCGAGACTCCAAAGCATTCCATGAATTGGCTTTCATTCCCCATTTAGGATACGTCTCTCTGGACTCCGAGTCTGGAGGCTGTGAATCTGTAGACAAATTCGTACAATCCTGTTCTCTGATGGAGTCACTGCACCTGCGCTTATCGACCCATCTACTTAGCGCCACACGAGGCGTTTCTGTATACGCTCATGCCACGCTGTTTAGGTGCGGCACTCGTAAGATCTATCACTATTGACTTGTCTGCCGCCTAACGCCACATGCCGTTTCGTCCAGGCACCCAAGGTAAGTCTGGCACTATGCCTGATTTCGGGTGGTTGCAACTTGCGAGCAGACTCCCCAACAGTGATTTGTAGAAGGAAGTGTTGTTTTGACATAGGGAACACATCAACAAATGGACGTGCTTGACGTGAACTATGAACTCATGATCATAAGAGATGGGCAGATCGCACCCTTATCTAGGTTTCCGTTCTTGAACATTCTATTCTTCGAATCCACGCCTGTCTACCTCGCCTCCACATTGCTTCCACGCTGAGCACTTGAAGCAGTTTAAGGGTCCTGAGGGCTACTCACTCGCATTCTCAATCTCCAATCACAGTTATGATGGCCATGCAGGAACCTTCGCATCATCGAATTGAATACGCAGATCATAACTTCGTTTACTCTGACTCTGTCCTGGGGGGCCCCCTCCGCGAGGGTGG
Organism: Infundibulicybe gibba; assembly: GCA_015501065.1. Lineage (NCBI taxonomy): Eukaryota > Fungi > Basidiomycota > Agaricomycetes > Agaricales > Omphalinaceae > Infundibulicybe > Infundibulicybe gibba. Next base: position 219,223 of record JADNYI010000049.1, on the reverse strand, counting down.
CCGCCTGCAATCCACCGATGGACGAAATGTGAGACAATCTGAACCCGGGAAGGGCGAAACCAAAGAATTACTCGAGTGTGGGTGTACGATAAATGGGAGAGCTCTAGTCGTGTGTTTGGATGGGACGTCGAACCAATTTGGTAGGAATGTAATATACATTTCAATTTCGAGTTTCGCATGCTCGTCGACTCACAAATTCAATTCTCACTAGAACACCAATGTCATCGAGCTATATGACCGCATTGTCAAGAGTGAGAATCAACTCACCTACTACAATAGCGGCATCGGCACCTATGCCAAGCCCTCCTGGCGCTCCTTCACATATTTGAAACAAGTCATGTCCAATAAGGTTGATACGGCGATAGCTTGGTTCGTCCATCACTCTGAGCCATCCTCCACCACTGATATCGATTAGGAATTTCGAGAACATTGTATTGAATGCATATCGCTGGTTGTCAGCCCACCACAAGGAAGGCGACAGGATATACCTATTTGGTGACTTGAATCCGATCCCCACCCATTGGTCTATCATTCAAGCTCACATTTCATTATTGCAGGGTTCTCGAGGGGCGCATATCAAGTTCGCGCGTTGGCTGGCATGATCCACAAGGTAATCGTTGCCTCCCGCTATTGCCGTGGATTATCAGTCTAATATTTAGGTCGGCCTGATTCTTCCCGGAAATGAGGAGCAAATCCCATTGTACGAGAGTCATAACCATTTCGCGGCGTGATAAGCTGATGAAATCCTCAGTGCATATCAGCTCTATGCAGACCACCACAGTAAGGAGTACGAGGACCTAGCGTGAGTTTGTTCGCAGTGGTACCAGTAGCCGGGCGCTGACGCTTTGATAGGGACACTTCGAGGACATCCAATATAGCGGAGCACTTGAAGACAACTTTCCTGAGAACGAGCCCCCGTAGCGCCGTTAATGGGGACGCTATGAAAATGTCCGATGTGAAAACATTCAATATGGCAGACCGCTTCAAGCAAACGTTCTCAAGAATGGGCGATGTCCGGGTTCACTACCTTGGCGTTTGGTCAGCATGTCTGTTGGTCGAGTTGAACTATCTAACGATTTCGTCATTAGGGATACCGTATCATCGATTGGGCTGGCTCGATCGAAATCACTGCCCTTAACAGATACATGCCGCATGCGAGCATTTCTGTTACATGCGCCACGCACTTGCGCTGGACGAGCGACGTGTGAAATTTCAACCAGAGTATGCTTGTGGTGGCGAGTCATGGATCCCGAATTTGGCGCGACCGCCCAACATCAGGAAAAACTACATTTCCTAATTAGTCAAAGTTTGTGTCAATTATCAAAAATTATCGAAAATTATCATTATGGGTTTTTATCACTAAATATCCAACCCCTGGGTGCTAATTGACACTAATTATCACTAATTGTATCTCCAAATTATGAGCAGTGGGATGAGAAGATTTGGACATGCTCATTTTACCCATTATATATCACCATATATCACCATCTAAGCCTTTGGGGGTCCACAGTTTTATTGGACATCTAACTATCAAACTTGGATTCTGATTATCAAACTTGATCTCTAATTATCAAAATTCGGTGCTAATTTCATCTGATTATCAAACTTGGATTCCGATTATCACATTTGACCTCTAATTACCGAAATCTGGTGCTAATTTCGTCCAATTATCAAACTCAATCTCCAATTATCAGCATTTAGCACTAATTTCGTCCAATTATCAGACTTGGGTTCCAATTATCAAAACTTAGCGCTAATTTCGTCCAATTATCAAACTCAATCTGTAATTATCGAAATTTAGCGCTAATTTCGTCCAATTATCAAACTTGAGTTCCAGTTATCGAAACTTTACCACCAATTTCACCTAATCATCGAAATTTGGCCAGATACAAGTCATCATTATTCAGCAAACAGTAACAATGAACATGACAGAAAAGATTGATATAGATGTTGGGGCGGAAATCATAGAGTGGGGACACCGGTTGTAGGATAAACGAAGGCGCCGTGGAGATAATGATGGTGGAGGGGGTAGGATGAGGAAGAGATGGTCGAAAACTTAGCTGGTACTGGCCCTCTTCATCTTTTCGATGTCGATAAACTCATAAGTCTCTTCGACGTTCGAAGCTGAAGCTTTGGGCGCAGCGGTACCGCTAGGGCTCAAAGTTAGCTTTCAGAGTATGCGCGCACAGCAGTGATCCCACTTACGAGACAACCTTGAATATATCTACCATCATATCCCTATAAATCACAGGTTGTTCCTTTTCGAGCCTATCCAATACCCCCTTGAGGTCAGTATATATCGGCTTCATATCCCCCACGTCGAATGCCTGGCCATCAGGATTTTGCGTGTGGAGGATCGAGGCATGAAGCTAGGCCAGCGGTTGTTAGTTTTCATGTTCGGGTTTCACGAAACTTACTATTGTCGCCACGAGAACCAACATGACTTTTGGGATCATGGTGGCAGTTCGACCTTTCACCAGTGCAGTCGGAAATTTGTCGGCATGCTTCTGTGCTAAAGTAGGGGTCGCCCCACGAAAGATTGCGCTCGATAATGAGGAGAGGACAGCGATATTCTGGAAGGGCTTGCTACGGTCAACTTTCTATGGGGATATTGTGGGGTGGTTGGGTTGGATATGAAATAACGAAGACCATCTCACCGTAAACGAACCCCCTGGGAAGATAAATCGATTCTTCTCAAGCCAACCGCTGACGGTTTGGGGGTCCCCCATGTTGATTTGGTAGTGAGCAGCACACTGAGCAATGCAGATAGCCCGAATATCGCCGCGTGTGTTGCTTGCGCGTTGCGTCGACTACATGCAATTATCAGTTACACCCCCCGGATATTGATACAAAGGTTACCAATCTGAGGAATTTCTTGAGGTATGTCATATCATGTTGCAAGCGTTCATAGACGTGCATGAGACCAAACTCTTTACTGAGATTCAGAAGGCTTCTGGTGGTTGACTTGGCAGCTTCGAGTTTATCTGGATAAGCATTCACGAACAAAACGTCAGCAACGACATCCTCCATATTTTGACGAATGAGGTGGGCTATTGGGTCCGATTGCTTTCGTAAACCACCTGGATAGAAAGTCGTCGACGCATGCCACGCGCGGGTCTCCGATGCTGAAGGAACAGTGTCAGTATCAATGGTGTCAGTGTTAATGGCGTCGGTGTCGATGACATCGGTGTCGATGATGTCGACGTCGGCATCAGTGTTCTCGGGGCCTTGGTTGCGCGTCATACGACTGATTTTTACCTCCTTCACTTTGGCGCGCGTGCCGATGGTCATGCTAGTTTTGGTTGCGTTTCGACCCATGTGTGTCGTCTCGTCGGGGCTATCGGGCCACTCAGCCGACTACATTCAGTTAGAATATGCAATAGGCAGCCAAGTATACACACCTCTTTGGCAAGCTTCTCCTTCCGCTTCTGAGCTCCCTTGTAGGCTGGCTTGGCCGTTGGGCGGGGTTGAACTGGGACTGCCTTTGTGCTGGTGGAAACCTGTGTTAGGATCGTCGCCGGGTGAGCCAGCCGTTTATAGCTGAAGGATCTTCGTATCTACCTTATTAGTATGCTGTCTATCAGAAGCCTGCTTCGCTTTTCCCTTGTCAACAGTTTTCTTGCTGACGATCACGATGGAGCCCGACTCGACCGTGGTTTGCACCGATTGGGACTCGAGTTGCTGGACTGACGGAGCTTGGCGTTGCGAACTGACGCGATGGTTGGCGACTTGGGCCGCGGGCGAGGCTGCGTTCCGAGAAACAGGTGGCTTTGCGGCAGGACGGTGCTTGGACACAGGCTTAGGTGCAATTGGTAGATCCTCATCGGATTCGACCACGGTTGGACGGCGCTTGGATCGGGACTTGGATATAATTAGCAAATCCTCCTCGGGATCAGCTATTGCTTCAGCCTGCGGAAGATGGGTGCTGACCAGGTAGTGTGAGTGGAAAATATATATTGATAAGAATGTACGGATACAGACTTGGTAGGCTGGGACAACATCGAATCGGATGCCTCCTCGGGGTCATCGATGTCCAACAAATCCATCCCATTGGTGAAGGCCGTGATACTAGAAGCGCGGGAACTAGTTGGACTCTTAGGGGCGGGGGGTCCCCGGAGAGTGATATTCCCCATTTCCGAGTCCTCATCCATGCTATCATCTCCAGGCCAGCTCGCCCGCTAGGCAATGGAATGAGATCCTCGATTTCCAATTGGAAGAGCTCGAACTTACCTCTTCCATTAATGCGTCCCTCATCGTTGTCCGGTCACCGTTGAGCCCATCCGAGGAATTTTGACTACTAGCTGATTCATCCCCGTCCTCCTGATCAGACGGTTCAACGCTTTTACCCACCATATTTTCTGCAATGAATAGTAAGAAAACGGATTAGATGAGTGATGAGATGATTACCATCGATCTCGGAGAGGGAACTATCGCACTCGGAATCACTATCCTGCTTGGCTTCGGATTCATCGCTATCCATAGCTGGTGGTAGGAACCGGCGGGCCACTGACATCGATCCGGCGCTATGGGAAGGGTTTTCCCCAGCCCGAGCCCCAGAACGCTTCGACGTCGCGCGCGCAACATCCTTACCTTCCAACGATATAGGCAGTGCCCTAGTATCCGTACCAGCCCTCGATCCCTTTGGTATTTTAGCCTGACGTTTGGGCGTGACACTTGGGCCGAGTTCGACCTAGACATTAAGTTTTAAGTTATTTACCCTAGTAGAATCAGCGGTTACGTTACCCTTCGTGGCACCTTGACCTTTTCAGATCCTTTACCAGGGGTGGAAGGTGGGCGCTTCTTTGATGATCTAGAGCCGGCGTTTGGCATCAGTTTCTTCCATACTGTTAACCAGTTAGGGTGACAAAATTATATCAGTGTATGACTTGAATAGCTACCCGCGTTATCTATGGCGGCCTGCTTCGCTAATCGTGGTGTGTCTTTGGACTGTGTGAATAAGACGAGTATATTTGGAACAAGGGGAACTGACCCGTCGCTGTCGCTATCAACTTATCAAGATCCATCTTTTCTTGTTGTTTATTGGATGCCCGCGTAGCAGCAGTCTTCTCCGCTCGCGTTAAAATACGCGGCTTTGAGACTTGAATGTCGTCGTCAGACATAACAGAATGGTCGGCGAGGAGGCCTGCAGGAATGGCACGGCCCCTTAGGCAGTGGAGCCTTGCGGAAACCACGCACCCGGCAGAAAAAACACAAGCAAATTCAAACTCCCCGGCCACTGCATGTGACATGTCATCAGGCAGCATCCGCATTGCACAATCATCATGGTATCTTAACGATTCGACATCCATCATTCAACTTAGCCCATGACTGGTAAGTTCACCCGCGATACAGCCGCGCGCGCAACTGTATAACTTGTACCCCAGGTTCAATAGGCTCAATGTCTCCGAGTCATCCTTTCGCCGACTACCAGTGGATTTGTAACTTCCCGGTCCATTAAGCCCTTTGGACTGGTGTCGCCCCACGGCCTACCACCGACGGGTGCTGACTGTAGCTCTTCTCCCCTCCTAAGAATCTACAGCAGCCCAGCCTAGCTCCCGGTATCTAACCACCGTGCATTCCTCTGTACATGGCAATGACCACTCCGTGCCCAGGTTGCTTCGTATATTTTTCACCGGATGGCTTTTCGCGGCATATTCTCAACACCACAAACCCTGCCTGCAGATCTATTTTCGAACAAATCATCCGAGCTGCCGCCGCACCCGATCCCGACGACGAAGCGCTAGGAGACAGCTTGGCAGGCTATGAGACCGGTGACGAAATGGAAGTCGACTTGGATACCTCGGGTGGCGCGGATGGGGGCGCTAGTGATGATATCGATGTCGCTTGGCTTGATCGTGAGGGCAATCAGCCTGAACGCGGGAGCGAGGTTCCGGACGCGGATGAATTCCCTTGGGATGGTGAGGAAGATGACGAAGGAGGCATAATTCCAGAAGATGACGGCGCACTAGAGTCAGATGGAGACGAAGAGCCCTGGCCGCCACCTGCGGTCCCTGGGGACTTCGATTTGGATCAGTCTCCCCTCCCAGCACAACCTCCCCAACCGGTGGATGAGAATGCGAACACTACTACTGGTGGGGAGCCGGTGAAACCATTCGTCGAAACGTTACAATCTTCCCGAGCTGGCGAACCTCTTCCGGAACACGTTTTAGAACCCGGGTATAGTGGTTACAAGACAGGTCTCGCTGGGGGTAACAATCAATGGGCCCCTTTCAACAGCAAGCTCGACTGGGAGTTAGCGCGGTGGGCGAAGGTGCGGGGGCCAGGATCGACGGCTGTTTCAGATTTGTTGGGTATCGATGGTGTGAGTCTTCAATCGTATCTCACTCTATGTCGTCAAACTTATGTTTTTCTAATAGCTCCAAGATAAGCTTGGACTTTCATACAAAAACTCTCGAGAGCTAAACCAGATCATTGATACCGACCTTCCTAACGACCGGCCGCGTTTTGAGAGGAGGGATATCAAAATTGCGGGCGAAACATTTGATATCTTTTACAGAAACCCCCTCGAGTGCGTAAAGGCACTATTCGCGGACCCCGAGTTTGCTGGCGATCTCCTTCTCAGGCCTGAGCGACACTTCGCGGATGCTAGTAAGACAGATCAACTTTACCACGAAATGAATACAGGCAGGTGGTGGTGGGATACCCAGGTGATCATATTGCTTTCAAACATCAGTTCATACTGAGGACTCCCCTACATCTAGCAAGCCCTCGACATAAAAAAGCCTGGTGGTACGATCGTGCCGGTCATAATATCTTCCGACAAGACCCAGGTCACTCTTTTCGGATCCAAGCAAGCATACCCCGTTTATCTGACCATCGGCAACATTCCAAAAAACGTCCGTCGCAAACCATCTCGCCGTGCACACATACTCCTCGCATATCTCCCGACGACGAAGCTCAAACATATAGCCAGTGTCCCTGCGCGTCGGCGCGCAGTTGTAAATTTATTTCATGCTTGCATGCGGAAGATCCTTGCTCCCCTTACGAAAGCCGGGATTGATGGTGAACCCATGGCCAGTGGGGATGGGGTTATACGACGAAATCACCCAATCCTTGCGGTTTACGCCGGAGATTATCCCGAACAGCTACTAGTCACGGGCATCAAGTCGACTTCATGCCCGAAGTGCAAGGTCACTAAGGAGGACTTGGGTAACCCGACTGCGCCACTGGAAAATCGCGACCTCGAAGGTGTTCTCCGGGCGCTCGCGCTGGTAAGCGGCGACCCATTGGAGTTTACTCGCGCTTGTAAACATAATGGCATAAAACCGGTTGTCCATCCGTTCTGGGAAGATCTTCCATACGTGAATATCTATAGGTCCATTACATCTGATATCCTACACCAGGTTTACCAGGGTATCGTCAAGCATCTAATCTCGTGGATAGAAAAGTTGTATGGCCCCGAAGAAATCGATGAGCGTTGCAAGCGATTCCCTCCGAACCACCACATCAGGCTATTTATGAACGGAATTTCCTCTCTATCTAGAGTTACTGGGAGAGAGCATAGCCAAATGTGCTCATTCCTGCTCGGTCTCATTGCTGAGTCGCCTTCACTTCGCGTTTCACACAGCGTCAGCGCCGAGGATCAAAAACGCGTTGTTCGCGCGGTCAAGGCTCTTCTGGATTTCGCCTTTCTCTCCCAATACCCTGTTCATTCCACAACAACCCTACAACAGCTCCAAGATGCGCTCCGTCGTTTTCACCAAGATATGGATGTCTTCATCACTGTCGGGATCCGCACCAACATGAACTTCCCCAAACTACACTCATTTCTTCACTATGTCTCTATGATCAAGCTTTTTGGAACCACCGACAACTACAATACGGAATACACAGAGCGGCTACATATTGATCTTGCGAAAGATGCCTACCGGGCAACCAATCACAAGAACGAGTACTCCCAGATGACTATATGGCTCGAGCGGAAAGAAAAGATTCTTCGGCACGAGAAGTTCATACGGTGGCGAGAGCTTACTATAGAGACTCCGTCGACGCTGGTCCAGCGTCAGGTTATTCTCCCTACTGTCGCCCCGGAACGTCAAGTGAAAATGACGAAGCATCCGACCGTCCGATCAGTCGCTATATCACGCCTCGTTGATGATTATGGTGCCAAGCATTTCACTATTGCGCTTGCCCGCTTTATCGTGATGATTCGCAACCCCGATTTGCGCACGAACCGGCTCATTGAAGATAAAGCTTCTGATCTACACATGTACTTGAGCAGCGTCCCCGTTTACCACGTCGCGAAGTTCATCGCCAAATATCCCGCTCAAGCAGACGATGAAAGCACTACTCTCGATTCTATTCATGCCAAACCTGCCAGGAAAAACCCGACACGAAACAAGGAAGTGGTTCCAGGTCGCTTTGATACTGCCTTGATCAGGGACTCGGGGACGGCTACAGCTGGTGATGGCCTCACAGGTCAACTTTTTCATATCCCAAGCTATTTCAAGCTAATTAGTAGTTCTCCCAGATTATCGCGTTGGCCAGGTCCGGGTGATATTCTCCATCCCGGAACGCTCCATCCTACGCCTCTTTCATGGCCTCAAACCTCCGAAATATCTCGCGTATATTGAGTGGTTCACTCCCTTTCGCCAAACCCCTGAACCCGATCACGGGCTGTACCGACTTAAACGCGCCTATGATCCTGGTGGAGGGCGGCTCGTTAGCGTGATCCCACTCGTTAGTATTCGGCAAAGTGTACATCTCTTCCCTCACTTCCCCAGGCAAGTTCTGCAAGAATGGGCATCGCATAATGTTCTTGACACGTGCGACAACTTTCTTCTCAATTCCCAGACAGATCGTTACGGATTTGCCCGTCTTCGATAGCAATTCGCATTGTAATCGAATCATTCCGATCAAATTTATATTCTGCTCTCAAATCAACAAACCTTCAATGCTGAGTTGTCTCACAACCAACTGAGGCAGGGGGATTCAACGAGGATATTCAGACAGCCCGGGTGTACTTCGCCTGGACCGCACGAACCATCCGCCGGAGCGCCAGCGCTAGCCTCGTTGATTGATCACCAACGTGTAGCCATCAGGGACATTTAACTTAGTATACATGCATACGATCGCCGTGGTTTAGAGAATCCAAGGAGGTGGCAAGCCAAACGAATCCATTTGATCCCCACGCGTGGCAAAAACTAATGTACAATTGTCAAGATATCGCCCGCGTTTCATAGCGGCCTCCCGCGCCTCTCAACATTCAGCAACCTCCTATCCCTCTGCCAGTGTCCGCCGTTCCTAAAAAACAGTCCTTGTGCTTGTGGGTAGAGGTGAACCGTCGCGATGACTGATCCGTTGCCAGTCACGCCCCGGGCTGTCCAATGTAAACGGGAGTCGGATGGGGAGGTGTGAAGAGCCCCCCTTGCACAACCGCAACGATTAGGCGACCCGCAGTACGCGTATGCGGTGGTGGACTTACATTATTATCCACCGCATCCTTCTCATACTCGACGATCGCGGATGTCGCTTCCTCTCAGCATCGACGACGCGAAAGATTTGCTGGCGTATCGTATCACGGCTTTCCTCGCTCGGTTGGTATGAACGAAGACAAAAGACGGTATTCATATGATCGCGAGGTGTCAGAGGAAGGATGTGCTGGTTGGGTTGTGTATTAGGTCGGGGGTACGTGACCATTATGTGTTGAACACCAAGAGGCGTAGTTATCCCAGACACGAGCACAACAAACACGCAACATATTGAGAATCACGGAATCCAAACCTGAATCCCTGCTCATTCAGGTAATCAAAACCGTCTAAGTGGAAAACACGCCCTCATTCTTTCACAATACGTGACTCACTCTCACTGCTTCTGTTGTCTAACGTCTCTTTATGGATTAGTGGTCGTTTGGGATGTCGGCCTTCAATTGCGATGGCCCGGTACCACGACAGTTTCGCGCTTGCGTCTATGGGTTGGGTGCATACGCCGTTCGGAGACGATACTATCCACAGGTACGTTTTGGTGTTTTATACCCCGCATTAGATTGCTCATAAAGCTCTCCCCGAAAACGCGTAAAACTCCCTATCACATGCAGTAATGACAACGGTCCATCGACGCAGCTCCTATCGCCCGGCCCACACCTGCGACATTCAGCCCAATCTCGAAAAATTGAAACTGCTCTCGCTCAGCGTTTTTACACCCAACGATCAGGGCCGGCCTCTCATTCATCCCTCCAAATGGGACTCGTCACATTGCATCACATAGCCAGCTCGCGCCGACGCGTTCCGATGGACGCCGTCAGGGCCATCTCCTATGCGATGGACTCAATGACGGTCCTCTTGGACATCAAGTTTCCCCCCAGCAGCGAAGCACCCCCAACTATTCGCATCCGTCTCTCGTAAAGTGCCCGACCTTGCACTCCCCTTCCCGGAGAGGCACGACCAAGCGTCGTGCCACCATAAATCACGCTCGCACCACCACCAGCGCTCCGAAATGCGGGCGTTTGCAGTAGCGCGTATGACAAGTAGCGGGTGCGTTCCCCATTTATCACTTATAAGATGCGCCGACTGAATGCGCCCCGCCTTTCTCATGTGCAATACCTATTCCAGCAAGTCTTGAAGGGCCCAGATGCTCAGGGTGCGTTCACGCTCAAACGAATGGACTAGGTAAGTGAAATTCGGTGCATATTCCCCCCTTAACTAAACGCGCTCGTGTTTCTCATGCGTGACACGTATTCTAATAAGTCTTGAAGGCCCTAGACCGGCGCGACACCCATCCCAACAAGTCCTGAAGACCCAGAGCGCCTTCGTGCCCAAACAAATGGACTAGGTACGTGAAATCCGTTGCGTATTCCCCCCTCAACTAAACGCGCCCGTGTTTCTCATGCGCGACACGTATTCTAATAAGTCTTGAAGGCCCTAGACCGGCGCGACACTCATCCCAACAAGTCCTGAAGGCCCAGAGTGCATTCGCGCCCAAACAAATGGACTAGGTACGTGAAATCCGTTGCGTATTCCCCCCTCAACTAAACGCTCCCCATGTCTCTCATGCGCGACATCTATTCCAACAAGTTTTGAAGGCCCTAGACCGGCGCGACACGCAACTTAACTCGCTCGCTGCGTTCGCGTCTTTCTCATGCGCGACACTTAGCATTCCAACACATGCTGTACTTAGATTGCTCAGGGTGCATCCATGCTCAAACGGATAACCAGGCAAAGCAGGAAATACGATATCATTACTTTGACTGTGCAAAATTGCACGAATGGGTTCGTATGCCTCATCCCGAAGATCAATTATGTGTAATGAGTATCACCGTCTCAACGCGTAAACTCGCCGGCGAATGCTGCATTTTGAAGACTCTTTCAAACCTGGCACACGGCTCAAGCACCACAGCCCACGCGTAGCGCGAGAGCGGTGTATGATGGGGCTGGGGTTGCAACAAAGTCGTGGTGCTTGAGAACTTCACACATAGTATGAAAAGTTCGAAATTTGGAGACTCGGTGTCGTGTCAGTGAACGATAATTGACTGCTAATTAGTGTCAATTATCAAAAAATTTGGGTTTCTTAGCAGGTTATTAGCCGGTCATTAGCTGTCATTAGCTATTTTTAATGATTGGCCGATTATGGCCCGAGTTTCGGTCATTAGTCATGACTTTGACATGATTATCAGTATTATGACTATTATGTGTAATTATGAATTGTAGTTTTTCCTGATGAATGCAAATGCCTCGATGGTGCCTCCCAGGGATAATGCCGGCTCCGAAGGAAAAAATAAAGCTACAGTGCAGGATAAGCTGAAATTACGACCCCGAGTGAAAGAGGTCTGGTTCGCTGGAAGTCATTCAGATATGTGAATATCGTGCGAATCCTGTTTGATTGGACGACCCCTCTGATTCCCAATTAGCGGTGGAGGTATCAAGAGCAACACTGAGCTCAACAATGCGGCCATCCCAGCATTGTGGATGGGAAATGAGGCAGTGACGGCCGGGCTTGATTTGACACCATTGAGAGCTGAGTGGGATTGGATGAAACTAGAGGAGGATCGGCCGACGGAGTCCTTGAGCTTCGTGTGGCGGATTCTCGAGGCTATCCATTCAGGCAGTTGTCCTACAAGGACGTGGGTAGCACACGCCGGTATTTTTCTTGCTGCCGCTTGGCCTCGTAGAATTTGACTAGGTCCATCATATTTAGGCGATTTCACTTTGCGAGATCGCGGTGATGTGACGGAGCATGCGAGAATAGCTGCGGAGTGTCTGGGATGGATGCGAGGTCGATCTGCTGGTGCTGATGTGTACTGGTGACTGACTGGTCTGGGGTCGCATGACTGATCTGGATCTTCGCGTGACTTCTGGCTGCTGCGAGGCGATGCGAGGACGTGCTGGAGTGCTGAATGATGAGTGCGAGCTGGCTGGGACGAGCGAGTGGCGTTCTGGAATACTAAACTAAGGGATTATGCGGAATTACTGATCTATGGGGGTGTATATGAATGCGGAGGCTCTTCAGGGTTTCGGAGGACATGCACAGGGTCCTATTGTATCTGCGAAGGGTGCGGGAATCGTGCGATGCGGTACTGAGGTGTTCGCGTTTCTGCTGGAGTTGGTATAACATGGGGCGATTGCAATGAAGGCGCTGGTACTCTGACCAACTCGTACCCTCGGTGCGAAAGCCATGGCGTGCTGGCCATACTGGAGCTGCTAGATAGCACGTACATCCTGTAATAATCCCATCAGGGCTAGACTGTTGATACTGATCCTGTAAAAATGCGAAATGCTCGAGCATGAGCTTCGCGCTGATTCTGCAGGCTGCGACGGATGCGAGAGGTGACTGGGGCATGGAAAATGATGAGCAAGAGGTGTGGGGGTGGCGAGGCGAGATGACTAGTACTGGGCGATGCTGGACGATGGCTGAGTGGTCTGGGCGTGTTTTCGGAACTCCTGAAGGGTTCTCGCCAATGCGAGACCCTATCCGGTGATACAAGAGGGCTTCAGGCACCCCAGTGACTCCTGGCAAACAGGGGCCACCTGGTGATGAAGTGCGGAGGTGCCAACTGGGTGACCTTTGGTGCTGCTGCATTTCTGCGAGTCGCAACCAATGCGATCCTAGAGCGCATTAGTCAGGGTTAATATCGTGTGTCTAAGGGTCTCGGGGAATGCGGGAGTTTCGTACTGTACTCTAAAATCTAAATGAATGACGTAAACTGGGAATGAGGGGATTGTTCTATGTAAAATGAAGGAATGTGGTGCGCGTGAACTCGGAATGGACTCGGAATGTGCGGAAGGTGTCTAGGAACGTTGCGGAATGTCTACGGGGGGTGCGGGTAAATATGCGACTGCAATGGGGGGTCTGTACATGGGGGAATGCTGCTGAACCTGTGAATGTGCTACCTGGTGCGCGCTACTGACTTGGGGACCTCTCGGTGAGGTGCAACTGGGCTGGGGACATCTGGGTCGACTACTGGTGTGCTGCGGAATGAATGCGAGACGATGCAATGCAAGAATACTGGCGGGGGGGTGGGTTTTCGACATACTGCTAGGGACCTTCCTGGGTCCGGGTGGGCTTTGAATCCTGTTAGACACCCTCGCGGTGGGCTCCAGATGATGTGACACTGCGGCCAGGTGGCAAAACAAAACCTAACCTGTGTGTTTCGCAGTTTGCGAGTGGGTGTCTGTTTAGCAAGAGATGCCTAGCCCAAGTTCGATGAGATCATAAGAGGGCACTGCCCTAAATGAGAGTGGAATGCGGAGCATGCAAGATGTGCTTCGAGCTTAATGGGAACTTTTATTAATGGTTGTGGCTACTGTCTCTATATATCGGAGCTATCGGCCATGAGGTATGGTAAATAGGTAAGGGAACTATGTAATGTAATGCGATCCAAGTGCGAAGTGCTGCGATCAACATGCGGAGACTACGGCTGGAATCGGAATTGAAGCGCGATCTCGACGCGTTCGGAGCGGAATGGGTGCGATCAGCGCACTAACTAGCAGCTAGGTTATCATTTTGCTGGTGACCAATTGAGCCCGCTCTTCAATCTCCTGCATGATAAAGATGCAAGCATGAAATCCGTTGCCTGTGGCATCCTTGCGATGACAGCCGCACGAGCATGCGAGGGTACAATCACATTGCAGCTAGTTAGCAAGCGCACTAACTGACAGCTAGGTGATCGCTTACTGCTGACCAATTCAGTGCGCTCTTCGATCTCCTGGGTGATAAGGATGCAAGGGTGAAGTCGCTGCCTGCGGTGCCCTTGAAGAATTAGCCATCCGGGGTACAATTTCATTGCAGCTAGTTATCAAGTGCACTAACTGGTAGCTAGGCCCTCTTTTTACTGATGATCAATTCAGGATACTTCTCAATCTCCTGGACGATGAAAACACGATGTGAAATTGCCACCTGCGACGTCTTTTCGAGACTGGCACGGTGCCAAGGTACAATCACAATACAGTTGGCTAGCATACTAACTGAGAGCTAGACCATGACCGCCCTTCCGCCAACGATGCCACCTCGAAATATATCGCCTGATTACTGGATCAGACGAGGCACTGCGAATGCTGGGCTGAGTGCGCTAGGTGGTTTTCATTTCAAGCAGCATCCCAACCGAAGTCTCAACTATAATCTGTGGGTCGGTGGTGAAAGCAATCGACGGAACAGATGAGGATCAGTGGAGTGCCGCAATGGCGTTGTCTTCATGTATCCACGAGCGTATGGTTTCAATTCAGAACCTTTAGGCGTTCAGAGCCCTCTGACATGCTCTGTGCAGCTGAAATTTTCCGTGCGATCACAAACATATAGATGTTTCCAAGCTCGTTGATCTTTTGATGGAGTTACGTTATTCTTCCTCGGTTAGCTTGGTCCGAGGCTTGGTGGGGCTGATGGCGCATGGAGGTGACCAAACGAACCTGTTCCATTTTCCAATGCTTACTTTAGGTCCCTAAGAATTGGTCAAAAAGCCATTGCGCAAAACTCGAGAGTCGCCACCACTCTCGTGAACATGCTCCCTAGTGATAATGATCTTCTTAAACGTCGGGCGTGGTTACGGGGAGTTTAGCATTCGGTCAGAATAGTGAGCCGGCTTGGGTGATCCTCCATGTGGTCTTCATCGCAGATTTCGCATGTAGATATACTCAGGGCGTCGATGCGGGGTAAGGATATGGTCAGATATCTTCAGACTTGGCGCCGACGATCCAATATGCCGGACATGCAACGCGATGTGCTTCTGGCTCTTGAGGCTCTGGTGAAAGATGGTAAGTGTTGTCAACATGTCGCGACCGTGGGAGGCGCTGTATGATTTTTGCAGATGTGATAGCAAAAGAGGCCATGGAATATTGCGATTCATGCTTGCCAACAAATCAAGCGTCAACTGGAATTGCCCCCGCTTTAGGTCGGATATAGGTGAGATATTGCCCACCGGGCATAGGGGTATCTACTATCTAATGCAGGGTTAAGCGCAATACGGACTAGAAGAACCTACAGAATTGCATTTGTAGCTTCAGTTTTCCCATTATATTTTGTCACAGCAGCCTGAGCGTTGAGTGGGAAACTGCAGGGAAGCAACTCACTATCTTATTGAGAGATCAGCACTTGGCAGGCGCTGGCATTTATACACTGCGACGAGCCTGTTATGTGCGTGAGCAAATGTAGCATTCTTGGGGTAATTACGGTGGCAATTTGAGAGAGCAATGCCGTGTGCGCGCTGGATTTGGAGCAATCCCTGTAGCCCATTTATAATGTTTGGTGGAATTTCCACTCATGCACATTAAAATGCACCAGCCTTCCTTCCATGCAGCTGATCAAATTATAATGTACCAATTGTAATTTTTGTCTGGCCATGAATACATTATAATTCTACACCTGTCTAATTTATGCTCAGTGTTCCATAATGGGTCGCTTGCCTGCCTGATCTCGATCTGATCAAATTTCCACATTGCCCACCCCCCTGCCCTACCCCCAGCCGCTTTCACCGCATATTGTCGGATCTTGGAATATAATAGCGCATCTGAAAGCGAGTTTCAATCGCTACCCAACGGTCCCCCTCCAGCCAAATTCCGTGGGAAACTGACGGAGATATAAGCTATTTACTCTGGGCGCTCCCCCTTCTCCTCGCGCGCATACTTCCCCTGACCGCGGAACCGGGCGCATAGGCACGCGTTTGAAAGTGACTTGGAATAGCTCCAGAATGAGGCCCTTTTCGTCTAATTCTGTGGAGAATTGGCTATGATATAAACCATTTACTTCTACAACCATGCACTTCCTGCAATATTTATTGAATCTATGCATTTCCCTGTAGTTATACTTGGTGTAAATAGGTGCTGGATAGTTATATATATCTACCCAATCTATTCCCACATATATAATTGATAACTCTGTGAGGAATATCCAAGGCAAGCTCTGTTCTCTTAAAGCTGAATCCAAGGCAAATCATGTATTAGTCTTACTTTTGAGGCATGCTCTGAGAAGGGGTAATTATATATTAGACACATTGGGTACATTGATTAATGATATAGGTATGGTTCTAGGTATTGACCTAAGGGATCTGATGAGGGGATGTGATACCAAAAGCAAAACAATTTCCATGTTATCTTCATAATTTAAATAAAACAAACATATTGGCCCATGACATCAGAATCAATTATGATGGGACTCAATGTTGAGATAACAAGCTCACTCAGATTACTGACTTAGAATAATCTCCGCTTTACTGATTACATAAGCGCATCCAGTTGTTACACTCGAGGATTGTCTCTCATTTTACACAATAACAACCTATATATCTAATAATATCTATCTAATCCCCATCTGCCTCATCCACTGTCAACACTCAATGGAAGGCTAGGAATTTGATGGGATGTCAAAAGGAAGCTCAAATTATAATGGGACTTCAGGAAGACATTCATCAGGAAAAATCATAAAAAAGCTATAGGCTTACATAGAACAGGTAGCACTCGTAGTTTGATATACTGAAGGCCCTGTACATATTTATTTGTAGTCCTCACATTGAACTTTATAGTACTACGTAATGCTCATGGCATGCTCTATAGACAATGTAGTTGTCATAGCCACCAGCCAGATCTACATATACATGACTGCAGAGTCTGTAGTATCATATAGTTCCCTGTCACATTTATGTAGTACTGACAAGAAACAATATAGTACATATAGCTTGCTCCTATATTTATATAGCACAGACAGGAGGCAATATAGTAGCATATAGCCCTCCATCATGTCTTTGTAGTCCCACAGCAGTGCTATGGTTGCATCCATAGGCCATGTAGAATATATGCAATATAATAGCCACCATTGACCCAGACCATTATTCAAACCATCAGAATGAATATAAAAAAGCAACATTAAATTGGATATAATTAGAGTATTGTCCAGACCAAACAATAGCAGGGGTATCTAATAAGAGGCAAGCCTCAGAGCGGTGGACTAGAGTTTGCCTCGGAGCAGTGAACCAGAGTTTAAACCATATCCTCATCATCCTCAGCTTCTTCAGGTGTCTCCTCATACTCCTTGACTGCAGCCTTGAACATTGAGTAGGGAATTGCAGGAATATGTTTCATTGTCTTCGGTGGAACACCTGCATGAACCCTAGATGGATAATCAGTGTGGTTAAAGGCCTGAGGTAAATTAATAATTACCTTCCGTCGTCGTAAAGCTTCTGACACATCTTCCCAAGCAGATCATGCTTGGAAGTGTGTTCCCCATATGCACGAAGTGAATCAAGATGATCATTATATATACCCATGTACTCCTTGGCCTGGAATGGAATGTCAGTCTTGAAACCAGTAGCCCACTCGTCGATGGCGCATTCAATCTATGTAAAGCTCATCATTAAAGATATGAAATAAGACAAACTTGAATACTTACTGCCGTCAAAATGAGCGCAATCGATTCAACCGGAATAGGATCAAATAGTTCGGAAAATTCGATCCCCTCGTCTTGCTTATTTTGAAACCACAGTGCGTTGATCCCTTCGCGAATGATATGGTTCTGGTACACACCCTTGCGCGGGGTGTTCTCATTACCAAGGGTCTGCAAAAGCAATGGTTTAATACCGTACAGATGTTGTGCAATTCGTAGTTGGCTTACCTTGAATACGAAACCTTTTTCCTGTTTTAAAGATTCCGCGAGGTTGCGGTTCGCGGTGATGACCTTCTTGCTCTGCCCACTGTTGAAGCCATAGATGGCCGCCACGAGGAGAACCATCTTTGATTTAGCCTCCCCACGGACTTGGGGGCCATGCGCTCGGATCTTTGGATGATAGTCATCAATAGCTAAGAGAGATAAATACAATACTCACAACTCTGAATATTCCTGGGGCTAATATGATGGGGTCGAGACCTTTAAGGCGGAGAGCAACCTCCCAGGCCTTCCCGACCATGCGGAGTTCTGATGCCGTGCCCGGGAATGCATTCTCCGTGGAGATGAGACACCTATAAAGCCGGTTAGCAAGCGCAATAACGTCCTGCTCTACCTCGGTGTAATCGGATGCCTTTGGCCGCCCCCGTCGAGCAATCTTGGGTGCCTTTGCAAATAGCTCACAGAGTGGGTCATCAAATGCTTGTTTGCGCTTGGTTCCAGGTGCAGGGCTTGGTGAGCGAGATGGTGTCCTTGAAACATTTCGTATTCAGCTGAGGGTGACCGTGATTGCACCCTGGGTTCAGGTGAACCCTCGACAGATGGAGGTGGACGAGGCTGTGCTGGGGGAGGGCACTGGACAGCAGGTGAACGAGATGGTGAACGAGAATGAGAGCGTGAACGGCCAAGGCGCAAGGGTGAATGTACAGCAAGGGGTGACTTCCCGGTAGCTGAATGCGGAGTTCGCACCCTACGTGGCGTATGGTTTTGAGATGAGCGGCCCCGACCTTCAGAATGGGGTGGGGACTCTGGATGTGGTGGCGGGGCGGCACCTTGCTTGTACGTTGTGCCAAAATTTTGGGCTTAGACACCACTGGGCGGAACGTAATCTACCGAATCCGTCAGTTGAAGGAAGGAAAAGAAACAGAGGCAACATACCATTGTATCTTGGCGCTCGACGCTGGGGTCTTCAGCAAGAGGAACACCTGCCGACCGGTCCTGTTCACGACGGTTGCGTTTGGCTCGATCTTCGCGTCGTTTTTGGGCCTCGGCTTGTGTTTTGGCCTCTTCTGCCTCATCCTGTTCTGTGAACAACATTATACGCTGTGTATCCACAGAGGAAATTCAGAACTTACGGAGCTGTGCTATTTTTTCGGAAGGTTTTCGATCTCGGCCAGAGCGTCGTGTTTCAGCCATGGTTGGATATGGAACGAAAGAGGGTGTGTGTAGGATAAAATGAGAGAACGGTGAAAGTAAATAGAAATAGGAGAGCAACGCCGCGAAGGTGAATTGAGTGCGTCGGCTTCAATGAGCAAGAGGCAAAAAGAGTGTGGGGGATGATAGAACACACGGAGCAGTGGAGGAAGTCTGATGGCTTGAAGGTAGCTGCGCAAGAGAGGGACATTTTATATCAGTTGATTCGGAAGCTCCGAAACTCGAAGGGGATGGAGAGCATTCAAACTACTATAACAGGGAGAGACCAGGGCAAGTTATTCGGAATTGATAAACCTCATGGGGAGGGACCTGACGGTGGGTATCGCATTAGGGATGGTTCCAGGGATTATTCCAGTAACCGTGGTGGAACAGGACCTGAGGGAATGCCTGGAAGATTGTTAGGATTGTTAGGATTGTTAGAGTTGCTCCACGTACCATTTCAAATGCCCCCATACACCGCACACAATGAACAAGCTCTAGCATGCGTATACTGTCGGC
Organism: Infundibulicybe gibba; assembly: GCA_015501065.1. Taxonomy (NCBI): domain Eukaryota; kingdom Fungi; phylum Basidiomycota; class Agaricomycetes; order Agaricales; family Omphalinaceae; genus Infundibulicybe; species Infundibulicybe gibba. The sequence continues at coordinate 199,471 of JADNYI010000049.1, read as the reverse complement.
GCACCTTTGCTGACCAGGAAGCGGTCAAGCGGCATCTTGGTAGGGCAAAAAAATGCCGCGAGAAATTGGGCCGCGCCCTGCATGGTCGGGAGTTAGACGACGACTTGGACGATGTTGAAATGGACGACTTAGCTCAAGTCGATGTGCTACCACTGGAGGGCGATGTACCACAGCTGCAGGACACACACCAGAGGCCAAGAGGTGTGAGCATTGAAGATATTGAAGAAGACGACATCAATAACACACCATGGGGGAACGAACGTTATGTTGAAACGTTTCCAAGGCCAGCAGGCATCCCAATCCACCCATACAAAGAAAAAACCAAGTTTGAGGTCCTCCGTGAATCGAAAACAAGGGCCGGCCAAGATCGATGGGCCCCATTCGCTGGCCAAGATGAATGGGAGTTGGCAATGTGGTTATCAAAGAACGTCGGCCAAAAATCAGTCGACGAATTCCTCAAACTTCCAATAGTGAGTGACACTGTTGATGAGTGTGATGTTGGCTCACATTTGTTCCCAGACCCGTGACCGACTGGACTTGTCATTTCGCACCAACTACACGTTTCTCCAGAAGGTCGACGCACTCCCCACCGGGCCTGAGTGGGAATGTGAGATTATAACAGTAGTAGGGGATCGGATTGGGGAGGATGGACAGAAGATGAGGGAGGATTTGGAGCTGTGGTATCGCAATCCCATTGATTGCGTCAAAGAACTGATTGGCAACCCAGCGTTCAAGGATTATATCTCATACACGCCTGAACGTGTCTTCACTTCGCACAATGGTGAAGATCGAATCCTCGACGAAATGTGGACCGGTGATTGGTGGTGGGATACACAAGTAAGTGCACCTTTGCATCGCATATCTATTTCAATAACTCTTCCAAAAGTGCAAGCTACCAGACGGGGCAACTATCGCCCCGCTAATCCTTGCCTCAGATAAGACGCAACTGTCACAATTCCAAGGCGACAAGAAAGCCTGGCCAGTTTATCTCACTCTTGGCAACATCTCCAAGGAGGTTCGGCGTCGTCCTTCAGCGCATGCTACCGTTCTCCTTGGATATCTTCCTGTATCCAAGCTTGACTGCAATACGGATGCCACACGTTCACTCGCAGGATATCGACTCTTTCACCAATGCCTGACCAAGATTCTCGCGCCACTTGTGCAAGCTGGACGAGATGGCGTGGAGATTCTTTGCGCCGACGGTTTCATTAGGCTTATATATATTATTCTAGCTGCATATATCGCCGACTACCCAGAACAGTGCTTAATAGCATGCTGCATGGAAAATCGTTGCCCACGTTGTATGGTTGACCCAAAATCCCGCGGAAGCTCTCTTCAATCACCCTCTCGTGATCCTTCCTCCATCCTTAACCTTCTGGACGCCCACCATCGGGGTGTCGATCCCCGAGAGTTCGATGAGCATGGCATCCGCGCCATCTACCAGCCCTTCTGGGAAAATCTCCCCTACTGCAATATATTCAACTGTTTAATGCCCGATCTCCTCCATCAACTCCACAAAGGCGTCTTCAAGGATCACCTCGTCAAATGGTGCGCAACATTGGTGGGAAACGCCGAGATCGATGCGCGCTTCAAGGCGATGACCGGCAGCCCAGGTCTACACCATTTTAAAAAGGGCATCTCAACTATCTCCCAATGGACAGGCACGGAGCACAAAGAGATGCAGAAGGTTTTTCTCGGAGTATTGGCTGGTTCCGTGCCAAACGCCCGTGTTCTAACCGTTGCACGGGCACTCCTCGACTTTATCTATTACGCTCAGCTCCAGATGCATACGACGAAAACCCTAAATGCCCTCCAATCATGCCTACAAATATTCCATGAAAATAAAGATATATTTATTGAGCTCGGCATCCGTGAGCACTTTGACTTTCCCAAATTACACTCCCTTCTCCACTATGTAGCGTCAATCCTCGCGCTTGGAACCAACGACGGCTATAATTCTGAGTCGCCTGAGCGACTCCACATCGACTTCGCAAAGAAAGCTTACCGTGCTAGCAACAAGAAGGATTATCACGAGCAAATGGTCTTATGGCTCCAATGCCGGGAAGCAATGTGGCAGCAGGAAAATTATCTCGGATGGCTCAATGAAGAAATTGCCACTGCCGACGCCAACGATTCTGAATCCGATGCCAGTGACGATGAGGACGCCGAAGATGATGAGGTCGAGGTGGCGCCGACTACAACCGCTGCAACGGTAGTGGCTCCGTTACCGCATTATCGACTAGCTAAGACCCCGCCACTCCAACGGATTTCTGTTTACTCTCTTGGCACAGATTTTGGCGCCGTTAATTTCCTTCCAGCGCTCTCAATCTTCCTTCAGCAGAACCACCCAACCTGCGCGATTGTTCCGAATGTATCCGACCGCTTCAACCTCTACAAATCCATGACGATTACCCTTCCTCCAAACCCCTACCTCTGTCAGCAGGCTCGGACAAATCGGGTCCGCGCAATACCTGCCATTGCACCTCACGGACGCAATCTTGAAGGATCCACAGCAGTCTTTGATACAGTCCTTGCAATTGAGGACGGCGCTGAATACAAATCTCGCCACGGGCTCTCAGGTTAGTATATTGTCTAGTATTACCCTCCCCTACTGATTCGCATTCCTTCGCGTTCTCAACATGACAGGGCTACGTGTGGCGCAAGTACGCGCTATCTTCGATCTCCCACAACAATTCATCAGTGCTTATCCATGTCAGCCACTAATCTATGTTGAATGGTTCACGCCACTAGGGATTCCAGATGCGCAAACGGGCATGCACCTCATCAGCCGCTCCACATGCTTCCACCGTCGAAACTCGGCTATCATTACTATTGACCGCATCGTGCGCGTTTGTCATCTAATGGGGAAATGTAGCGGTACGATCATTGGGAAGGGTTGGACAACGAGCAATGTCCTTGAGAAAGCCGAACAATTTTACTTCAACCATTACCTACACGTTGATACATTTGTTCATACTAAAATTAGGTGAATTCATCCAATGAGATCGTTAAAATCAACGGGCTTAGGCTTTTTGCCGGCATGCACAAGACCCAATTTGCAAGACACGCCGGCAGCCCAGTATCATAATTGGAATTGCCAAAACTCTTAGGCTCTTCGGCACACACAAAACTGAACTTATGCTGTGCGGTGGCAACTAGTATATTATAATCGCTTGTCGTACCGAGTACTACATTGTCCTATAAAGTGTTAGTGTCAGTCTGTATTGACTATATGGATAAATGCATTAACTACGGAGTGTATATGGCGGCCGCGAGCAACCTTAGAGTTCTCTAGAGTATTAGGATTAGTCTACATGTGCTACAGGTACAGTGCTGCCAACTATGGAGTGATATAGGCACCACGCTATTGACTATTGAGTAGTATTTCGGGCGCTGTAGGATTGGCACCCGGCTATATTGTCAAATCTCGGCTACCTACAACTTTGTACCTAACCGGGCGACTATGGCCATTTTTGGTTTTTCCTGATGTTGTTCTTAGTTCATCAATGACGAGTGATCTGCAGTGAACTTCCTCAGGTGCTGCATCGAAGAGCACTATTGGATGATACTCACGCCATGACGGACTTTCCTACCCCCGCTAAGCCAGTCGGGTGAACTCCAGCTCGAGATGATTAGCACCGAGACACTCACGATTCCCGGGGCACCACAGCGTCTGATATTCGCCCCTTCTCCAAGCCAGGAACTTCAGGTGCTCAAGGAACCATCGTCCAGTATCAGGAGCGCATTTCTCAAATATCGTGTTTTGCTTCTCGCTGAAGTCCAGCTGCGAGAGCCACTTGAGGATGTCCTGGAGTTCCTGATCTGACATAGATGACATGAGCCACTTCCTCAGGCTCCCGGATAGTCCACATGTACGCACTATACATGCTTTCTCTGATGACTGCGAGGTTGGCTTGTATCTGATCTTCTTTAGTCGTCTGATCTGAGTGGGGATGAGCTTGCCACTGTTAAAGGGGTTTCGTCGCGCCCTACCTTGCTGGCTTTTGCTCATCATACCCACTGTATTCTCGATGTTTACAATGCTATTAGCAGAGCTCTGGGAGTTAGAGGCCAGAGCACGGATGTCGACGCGAAGCGACTCAATCCCATTCATGTGCGCTGGTGGGACATCATATGTTGCGGCTCATAATAACAATTTGTGTCTAGATACCTATTTCGAGGGCCGAGACAGCGGCCTTGATTCCATCTATGTTCCGTCCCACACCCCCAAGCTCCTCACGGGTCTCCTCAGTAAATTTCCTAGCCTAAATTCGAATTCATAGCCGATAATAATAGAAAACCACCCACATCAGAGATGATTGGAGTGCGAGCAAGATCAGAGACTTCAAGCGTTCCATCTTGCCCAACATCGTCCTGATGTCCTCTTGACGGAATGGCCATGTGATGCTCTTCATCTTTTCTAGAAATGACGCTGATTTCCCAGTATTTGTACTCGACGCGACACGCTCCAGCTCCTTCGCAATAGATTGCAAAATCTCACAACATTGATCAAGATGGCCCTTGATTCCAGTCTTCAGCAACCTGGTACCATCATCGCCGCCGTTGGTGTCGGTACTGCTGAGTCGCCTGTAGAGGTCCTCAAGGAGGTCTCCGAGGGCAGAAACCTCTGAGAGTAATTCTCGGCGGTCCTTCTTGGAATCTTTGATGGCTTGAATATAGCTAACAACCACCTTAACGAGGTCGATTGTGCTTGCGAGAGTACCGAAGACATCCATGGGTGATATTCAGGGAGAAAGGCTGGCCAGCCAACTTGAAATGCACAGTTATTGAAAGCGGTGCATTGCATGCACAGCAGCCTGGCGCCTATTTTGAGATCTCTCCCACAATAACATTCGGCCCCAGTTTGTGCCGGGTATTTGATCCACGTTACGCCAGGAGGTATAAGATTGGTGTGTTATGTTATATATATTCAAATAGCAAGGATTCTACAGGGCGAAGGCGAGATCAGACATCAATGCATGATGCATGATGGCTCGCCACTCTAAAACTCTAAAAACAATAAAAAGGAAACGGAAAGTTGAAGTAGCGGGCGTACACTTATCCCACAACCTTGGTTAGAAAGCGGAACGATCCAGCTGGACATGTTAGGAGAACGTAGGACCTATAAACTGGTCTGATAATAGAAAAATAATGTCGTCCAAAACATACCACCTGAGGCGCCCACGCCAGATGCCTCATATTAGTAAGGCAATCATGTGTTGCCTCACTATTATAAGGCTGATTTGGAGCTTGTGTCTACACCGGCATTAATCCTGCCATTATCTTAATTATAACTTAGTCGTTTGAATGCTTCAGGTCCTTTCTCAGTACACCTTGCCCCCGGAGTTCGGCATCATCGGCATAAACACAACACAGATAATTTCATCAACCCCCGGACCAAACATCAACACAACACCGACCTCATCGTTGTCTAGCACTCTCCCACGCCCACCACAATGCCCGACTCCTTCCTCTTTCGTCACCAGGGCTCAACCCTTCATTTTTCTTCAATTTTTGTTCCCGCCCATCAACCTCGGAACCAAACACAACCACAATATCAGTTTTTTGTGTCTCCCACGCTCGCCGTCGGCTGCTCATTGCCCTTTCAACCAAACATAGTCACAGTATGACTTGCTGCGGTGGCCACGCGTCTCCGGCGCTTCCTTTTTCGTCAATACACGCGTTTGTCAAACAGAACCACACCGTCGGCTAATGGCTCTGGCGTCCCTCAAACTCAACCACCACCATGCCAGCTGCTCCCGCCGCCCGTTCGCGCCTCCTCAAGCCAGAACAATGTCCACGCAGGACTCTCTCTTTCTCTGGGCGCGATGAGTCTAGGGATTGAGGACGACGATCAGAGTGGTACGAGCACTCCAGACACTGACGGGTGGTTCCCTGATAACATTGATGTAGGGCCGAGCCAATCATCAGATGAGGACCTCTTAGAGCCCCTCGACGACTCCAATCTCATCTCTGAGGACGACGACGAGGTCCAACTCTCGGCCTGGTTCCTACTCCACGATCTCCATTCTCTCCGGGAGTACATCCAGAAGACATGGGCCGACTACGTAGCGGGAAAACTGTCGCTAATCGCCGCATCCATCATCACTACTCAAGCCGTCGAAATCGCAAAGGAGATGGATGGGTCATCAACCATACTCGTGTGTACCCCCTGGTCTCGACTAGGCGCAGACTGCTTTGCCTCATGGTTTGTCCTCGTTCCCAACAAGCGGCCTCATGTTGAACCTCATGGTTAATTTAATACAGCCGTCTCGACTGCCTGCTGGAGTACCCATCCTTCTACCCCCCTTTATGAATCGTCGTGCAGGCTTGGCTACTCGCCACCGAGGCATATCCAAGAAAGCCATACAGCACGATAGAGATGGTGGCCGTCGCTCCACAACATATCTTTTAGCTAGCAAGCAGCGGGAGCGACTGCTGGCCGCCGAAAGGAACCGGCGTTCAGCTATCAAAGGTGCGCCTCCCGTCTTCAGCACTATGGCTACTCATTTTCATACATTTCCTTGCACCCAGAAATGTCCCAGGCCGACCGCGACGCTGTTGAACAGATGGACATCGATATGGGCTCCTCTGTCGCGGATGTTGAGGCAGCGGCTCATATGCCACCACCCGGCGATGAGGGCTTTGACATCAGTCATGAAGGCGGCGAACATGAAGTTTTCGAGGAACTAGCAGAGGAGATTAACTTCATGTCTGGCCGGTATGTTCTGACTTCTTTATCTCTTTTATTGGTACTAAAATTTCTCCAGTAAACCTGACACTCGAACTCGCACCGACCGCATTGAAATTCAGAACGCTCACTGGGAGCTTCAATGGGAACATCTCGTGGACGCATATCTAACATACCGCATGAATGATAGTGGGGATGGGCTACCACCTGTCCAGAGTGGTGACACGTTGCTTGTGGGATCAGAAAATAACTTTACTGCAGACACTGTTGACGTTTTTTGTAAGTTTGTTTTCTCCCCCCAACCCTACGGCAGCTAATTGCTATCTTGGGTAGTCCGGCGGCGCTCATTGCTCTCGCCACGCGCGGGCGAGATATACGCCAATGAAACATTGATACGGTCCGGTTATATCGGATCGGCACCGCTTCAGCCAACCGTTGCCATCTCCATCCGCACACTCTCGATGTACCGGCAGGCACACCGGACATGCCCAAGGTTCAGTGTTGAGGCGCAATGTAAAATGTTGTGCCACATCCATAATGTGAGTAACCGTATCATATCCATTTCATTCACGGTCTCAAGACAGCCAGATACCATACATGAGCTACCTGGCCACTCAATTCCGGGCGGCATACGATGCCTACCTCGAAATATGTCGCCGTGTCCAGATTCGAGTGAATGCGGCGCTCGGCTACAACACGCCAAACCACAAAACATTCGCCTCATGTCCCCCATGTTTCTACAAAATACAAGATGAACCCCAACTAACATTCTCATCATTCGTCTCAATCGATGGCAATAACTCCCTCCGGCGCGTGGGGGCATCAGCGCGTGGGTCGGCTGCCCGCCAAGACTCGCGTACCCTGTCCTCGGACCGTTGGCTGGAACCTGAGGAGGTGGATTGCTTCAAGGACTTCAAATCGAAGAGTGTGAGTTCCCTTCTGTGTAGCGAGGTGGATGGACTAACCTATGAATAGAAATCCTCGAAAGCCGACGATGACTGGGAGGATAGCGCCGGGGATGGGCAAGCCTCCATGGACTGTGTTAGCCGCTGGCGCAACGCAGGCCCTGAGGAGCGGAAGAAGATGTTCTCAATGTTCGAGGAGTCAGGAATTTTTATCGCCTCATGCCGGCATCGGTGTGTTCTCCTCACATGCGATATGATAAAGAGTGGGGAGCTGTAGGTCGTCTTTCCTTGTCCTTTTATACCAAATGCTGACTTGGCCAGTGCCAAGTATCCCCTCGCCCTGACGCACCGAATGCTGACAACCCTGGGCGAAAATATCGGATGCGCCTACGACATTGGGTGCGCATTTGCGACCACCCTAAAAAATAGCAGCATCGGCGATCTCGCTACGGAGAAGAACTTTCGATTGATGTGTGGTGCCTTCCACGGCCACGCTGTCACGACTCGCTCTTTTCCTTTCTTTCCTCTAAGTCTTTCTCATCTTATCTTATCTTATCCCCTTATCTTATCAGAGCTTATCATATCTTATCAGGGGTTTATCTTATCTTTCTCAAATCCTTATCGCAGATCATCACGTGACCCATTATGTAAGCCAAACCGCGGTTTTGCATCATGGAGTACGCATGCTTTAGGATAATACTTTACTTTGTTTTCTTTCTCTTTTATTGCCAAATACGCTAGAAGTACTTAAGGCTTTTCACTTGTATTATGTACTCTAATTCGATTCTCTTTGGTTTCCGTCTAATAAACGGTGTGCTGAGGTTCAGTCGTATTCATTCTATCCTTTTCTTTCTTTCTTTCATTCTACTTGAGAGACTGCGCATCCTTTTGGGTGTATTAGGCGTGTCCTTACAGAAGAATCGAATTCTCAACGCGGCCCTCTCTCGCTTTGGCGTCAAGCTCGCGCCCTTCTTCAACATTCAACAACTTGGATTCACTTGTGCAGCTTCGATCTAATTGATCTGCATCTGAGAGTCTCAAGTACAACAACCCATTTCAAACAGAAACACCAGTTGTGATCTAATTACTCTGGTGCCTTTTGTGCGAAACATAAAGTACGTATTTCTTCCTTTACCTGCACTCCATTTCCGTAAGAGCGACTCGACACTCTCCCACTGCACGTTCGCCCCACACCTTGCGCAGGATCAGCGTTTAAGGGTTAGGCTCGTGTAACGGTCAGACGCCTCCTACAGGCATTCTTGGAACACTCTGACCTGAGTACGGTCGTCCTCTTCTTGGATCTGTTCGTGGGAATGCCGCCCCACGTCCTATTTAGGCAATATGTCGGACCCCTACACGTGGGTATCTGATGATAAGATAGCGTATCTTGAAAAACGCATGTTAATATATCGGTCCCAATTGGACGCGATATTACGGGATACACCCCCGTCTACTCCACACCTATCCCCCCCCATCCTCCAATTACAAATCAAATCGAATTTAACGATGTTAATGGAAGGAATGATGAAAGACATCCAAATCCGAAATGAAAGGATTGAGGATTTAACCAAACGATTGGAAGAAGAAAATCACTTCCATCCTCAGTGTCTGGCCATGCATTTCGGTCGGCTGAGTTATCTTTCCACGAATTTCCTCCATTACCAACTTCTTTGGCCGCTGCGCCTATTACACCAGCGCGCCCTTATTTGTATTCAGCACCGAGCGAAAGCTCATCGGGGATGTCAACCCCAATTATGAAAATCATTTCTCCACGTCTCGACATCAGAAAAATAGAAGCTGCGACTGCTCGTCGAGTTTCAAAAAAATACAAAAACAAAAGAAAAATAAATAAAAAAAAATTATGTACATTGTAGATTACCGGACATTTACGTAAAAATTGTCATACATATAAAAAACAAAAAAATTCTTCATCTCTTTCTACTCCTGTAAAATAGTTTCATCTTTTCCTCTGTACCAACGGTATCCAAACCGAACAATTTCTTTTCTTCTCTCTCTGTAGATAGTATGGAAACCGATGATGATGGCAACGTCAAAATCGGTGGACGGTTCTTTTCCCTTTAAATATTCCTATAAACATTTCTAGTTTAAATAGTTTACCTAATGTATCGAAGGTTATGCTACCGGAAAAGGCACGGGTCGGTGATATCAAACCGTTCCCAGTTATTTCGATTAACGGTGCTCAAGGGTCTGCTCTGGAGAAGCAACTAACGAGTACGAGGCTCATTTCGAAGGAAAACGAGTAGAGCGTAGTAAGGGTCTTGGGGTTCCGTCTGACGTCCGTCCAGTGAAGCTGGGTCCCGGCGTTACGAACCTGTCGACCAATCAGGAGCCCTTAATGGGTCATCTGTCCGTCCCGAGTCTGGTGAACTCGTGGGTCCCGGCAGTATCGGTGCTTCGGCCCGTCCTGGTTTTCCCATAAGTGGAAATTACTTTATTCGCACACTCAATTTGGATCGAGAGCTTAAAATGTCGATCACGATGACGACATTAGACACACATGCGACGGCCAACACACAGGCCTTATTGGATAGCGGAGCTACCGGATCATTCATTGATAAAGCTTATGTAAAAGAATGGGTTGGACTACACGATCATTACGTCACCCTATACGAGTATTTAATGTGACGGTACCGAAAATGCGGCTGGTTTTATTTCTGACGAAATTACCTTGATGGTTTCCCACAAGGGCCATAAGGAACGCATGTTATTCGAAGTGACAACACTCGGAAAAACTAAAGTTATTTTGGGACACACATGGCTTAAGAAGCATAACCCCACGATCGACTGGACGACTGGGGAGGTCTCTATGAATAGATGTCCGGCGGAATGCAACGTGGCTATCCGTGCGGCTAAAACTCAAAAGAAACGTAAGGCCATGGCTTCGCGCTGGCAGTATAAAACGACGATGAGAGGTGATGATGAGGATTCCGACCGGTTATAGGTGGGATCATAACGGAACAAGAAGGTGCCCTGTTAGAGGAGATTCGTTTTGACGAAACGGTCTACGAGGTTGTTGCGGAACACTTCGTGCGCACAGTGGAGATCGAGGAGAGCTTTGACGCCCCTCCGTTGATAAGTGGATTACCGGAGCCTACCGAACCCGGTTTAGAAGAAAAGATACCCCGCAGTTTAGACGGTGGTTAAAAGTTTTTGAAAAGAAAGCGTCGGAGCGGATGCCCGAGCGAAGACATGGGATCATGGGATCGAGTTGAAAGAAGGATTTGTGCCCAAGAAGGCCAAAGTATTAATTTATCGCCTACCGAACAGAAGGAGGTCGACGATTTTCTAAAGGATCAGTTATCTAAGGTTATATTCGCGAAAGCAAGTCTCCGCAGACGTCCGCTGTCTTTTTCGTACCAAAGAAGGATGGCAAGAAACGCATGGTACAGGATTACCGATTCCTTAATGCGTGGACGATTAAAAATAATTATCCATTACCGATGATCGCCGACTTGATCGATAAAGCGGGAAAGTCAAATGGTTTACAAAGCTCGACCTACGCTGGGGCTACAATAACGTACGGACAAAAGAGGGCGACGAATGGAAAGCGGCGTTCACCACGCATCGCGGTTCCTTCGAGCCATTAGTTATGTATTTTGGACTTTGCAATTCGCCGGCGACGTTCCAGACCATGATGAACGCGCTATTACGAGAGTTATTGACGAAGGACATGTGTGTATATATTGATGATATCTTATCTTCACCGACACGCAAGAAGAAAACGAGAAGATCGTCGAACGGGTTCTCCAGATCCTATTAGACAACGATTTATTCTTGAAGCCGGAGAAGTGTTCGTTCAGTACCCAGAAGGTGGAGTTCCTAGGGTTAATATTGGATAAGGGAGTTGTACGGATGGCTGAGGATAAGACGGACGCGGTTAGTAAATGGCCGGTCCCGAAGACGGTCCGGGAAATACGAAAATTCCTGGGATTCGCCAATTTTATAGACGATTTATCGAGGGGTTCTCCAAGTTAGCGGGCCTCTAAACAATTTATTACGAAGGACTCGAAGTTCGAATGGACTGATAAGCAACAGGTTGCCTTCGATACGCTAAGAAACGTTTTACGTCGAACCCGATCCTGGTTACGGCAGATCCTAAACGAAACTACGCGTAGAGTCGGACGCTTCGGACTTTGCTACTGGTGGTATTTTATCTATGTTATGCGACGACGGTAAATGGAGGCCGTGCGCTTATTATTCCAAATCTTTATCTGATGTAGAACGTAATTATGATGTACATGACAAAGAGATGCTGAGTATCATTCGATGCTTGGAAGCTTGGCGTCATTATTTAGAAGGCGCGACGAAACTGTAGAAATATGGTCGGACCATAAAACTTACAATATTTATGACAGTAAAAAACTTAATCGTAGACAGGCTCGATGGGCTCTTTATTTATCACGTTTGATTTCTTACTTATTAACAAACCCGGAGCGGCTATGGGAAAGGCCGACGCTCTGTCCAGGAGAACAGATCTAAAGAGGGGTGTAGAGTCCGATAACGATGACGTCACCTCTTAAAACCCGAATTCTTTTCTATTAAAGCCCTTCAGCAGGGTCATGTGCTCTTGGACGGCCATGAGAAGAGTTATTGAAGAAGATTAGGAAGTCGAAGGATTGGGATGAAGCGGTGGTTAAGGCGATCGAGGAATTGAAGCATTCGGCGACTAAGCGTTTGCGTTCAGAAGAGTGGTCCGAAGAGCAGGATTTAATACTGTTCAGAGGAAAGGTTTACGTTCCGAAGTTGCCGGACGTCCGTCGAGAGATCGTAAGCTACATCACGAGTCGGTCGTTACTGGACACCCAGGACGAAACAAAACGTTAGAATTAATTACACGAAATTATTGGTGGCCTGGTATGGCTAAATTTGTATTTTCTTACGTCGATGGATGCGACAAATGTCAAAGACATAAAACTTCCCCGCCCCTCCTGTCGGAAAGCTCGTACCGATGAGTACCCCGGTCGAACCTTGGAAGGCTGTATCTTGCGATTTTATTACTGGACTACCATTATCGTCCGGATATAACGCTATAGTTGTGGTCGTTGATCGTACCTCGAAGATGGCCCATTTTATTCCTACCACGTCAGAGACGTCTTCGCTTGGACTCGCTAAATTATATCGCGATTTATTTGGAAGCATCACGGTCTTCCGGATTCAATTATTTCGGATCGAGGTCCTCAATTGCATCTGTGATGATGAAAGAGTTGAACTCTCTACTGGGCATTCAAACTAAATTATCGACAGCTTATCACCCGCAGACGGACGGGCAAACCGAACGCGTCAATCAGGACATTGAAGCTTATTTACGAATGTTTATTGATCATCGACAAACTGACTGGTCGGAATGGCTCGCTTCAGCGGAGTTCGCACATAACAACGCAATCCACTCTAGCACGAAGATTTCTCCTTTTTATCTTGTCAACGGCAGGCACCCGCGCATGGGTTTTGAACCGATACGTTCCCAGAAGAACGAGACGGCTATTGAGTTCGCCGAGCGAATGAAACACATTCAGGAAGAAGCGCAAGCCGCCCTTATTAAATCCCGAGATGAGATGAAGCGGTATGCTGATCAACACCGAGGAGATATACCGAAGTATAAAGTAGGCGATAAAGTATGGCTAGAGACTAAAGATCTAGACATTAAACGTCCGTCGAAGAAACTCGCGGAACGTCGTATTGGTCCTTCAAAGTTTTGGAACTCGTCGGTACACATGCGGTTAAACTAAAATTCCCCAGCTCGATTCGTATTCACCCGGTCGTGAACGTTTCCCGTATCCGCCCTTTCACCCCTCCTATTGCTGGTCAAACATCCGCACCACCCCCTCCAATCGATATCGACGGCGAGTTTGAATACCACGTTGAGAAGATTCTCGATTCACGTCTGAACGAGGACGACTTCAGTACTACGTTCAGTGGGAAGGTTATTCCCCAGAGCATTCTACTTGGGAGCTGATTGCGAATCTCAAAAATTCCATGGATCTAGTTAACGATTTTCATCGCAAGAATCCATCGGCGCCACGAAAGATACAGGGTATCTCGCAAACCCAATTTGATAATTTATTCCAACCTTATACCAATTTCACCGTCCCTGAGGGATCCCTCTTATTCGCGCCCTAGAAGGGGAGTAATGGATTTTACTTATATTTTCATAACATTGTGTAGCGAGCAGACGATTCGAGTTTGATGAACCATGGATATTCTCCAAAGAGTTCTCCTCATCGTACTGTGTACGCCCCTTTATTTGCCGCACTGGAGTCAATCTTCGCTTGAGGCGATGCGGAGTTTTTCTTTTCTCTTTTTCTTTCTTCTATCATTTTCTTTATTTTTCCGGAGGAAAAATCCTAGAAGGGGAGTTATGTCACGACTCGCTCTTTTCCTTTCTTTCTTCCAAGTCTTTCTCATCTTATCTTATCTTATCCCCTTATCTTATCAGAGCTTATCATATCTTATCAGGGGTTTATCTTATCTTTCTCAAATCCTTATCGCAGATCATCACGTGATCCATTATGTAAGCCAAACCGCGGTTTTGCATCATGGAGTACACATGCTTTATGATATTACTTTACTTTGTTTTCTTTCTCTTTTATTGCCAAATACGCTAGAAGTACTTAAGGCTTTTCACTTGTATTATGTACGCTAATTCGATTCTCTTTGGTTTCCGCCTTAACAAGTGGTTACTTGAGTCATTCCTATTCATTCCTTTCTTTTCTATTCATTCTACTTGAGAGACTGCCGCCTTCCTTTTTGGTTGGTTTTGGCGTGTCCTTACAGAATCCACTGCTGCTACCAAACGCAAGGCCGATTCTTCAACTAGCGGCCGCCGAGTTTCCCGTAAGACTGGTGATAATGCCATGTCCCACCATGGTGATCTGGATAGTGATGAGTATGATGAGGACGGGGATGAACATTCTGACTTGCCAGATGCCCAGGGCTCAGACGACAAAGGTGGCGATAATGACAATCATGATGACGAGGGTGAAGCTAGCGGTGGTGATGCACTGACCGACTTTGAAGACAAAGAAGCAGAACTAGCCTACCGGCTCACTCAGGCAATGTCGAATGCCGATAACCAGGTATGATGATCTCAATTACTCTCTTTATTATTTTAGTCACAATTTATATATGTAGGCCAGTCAAACCCGCAGCAAGCAGGATCGCACGGCGGATGTGCGAATCATTTTCGAGCGGGATGATCAGCACAAGAACACTGATACGGGAGCGATTGAGCCTGGACATTGGTGTAAGGTTTGCCGGTATGTGAACCCCGTATAAATCAGTTGAACCAACTTGCCTATTAATGAGCAATCCAGTTTTAAAGGCCTCATGAACAAGTCGTGCTTCTTCAAAGGCAATGTTACAACACTCCGTACCCACATAGGAAGGTTTGTTATAATTTCATGATGCCTTATCTCATCTGATCTAACTCCGTCGACATTAGACATAATGATCATATTGAAATCTACAAGGAAAAATGCCAGAAGCTCGGTATACCAATGCATGAACGCGTCCTGCTTCACATAAAAAATAATGACGCTAAGGATGGGTCTGCCCCTCCTATTTGTATGGCAGGTTTCGTAGCTCATTATATGGCTAGGATGAAACAAGGAAGCCTTGATGATATCGTGACACGTCAACCACGCCCCCCAGCTTTCAGCACTGACGGGTTGCTGGACCATGTCAGGACTTGTAATTTCTTTTCTTTTTCTTTTCTTTTCTTTTCTCTTTTCGTTTGTAATATCACATGACTGATCACGTGACTGCTTATGTAAGCGAACCGCGGTTTCACCTCATTGTAAACACATGTTGTTTGTACCTATTATATTCACGGGCTCTTACTTATGTATATAGTCTTGTTGTTTGTATGTTTCGTTTCTCAATCTGATTCTCTTTGGTTTTCCGCTATTCACAGTGGGATTCTCCATCGTCAGTCGGCTTCCATTCATCCAACTTCCTCTGAGACATCTTGAGAGACCGCACACTTCATTGGTGTTTAGCGTGTCCTTACAGACCATTTGGTCAAGCTTGTTGTTTGTGAGGATGAGGTAGGTCTCCGAGTTACTTCAACCCTGCTCAACAATGTTCCCGACGGCTTTTCCTGCAGGCCTTCCAACTTGTTGATAAGAAGCCCTTTCGGCGCCTGCTCACGTTCATGCGACCTGCCCTGAGCGATGGGGATATACCACACCGCAACAAACTTAGGAAGGAGGTTCTCATACGTGCCAATAGGGCCGGAGAGAAAATCAAAGAGAGACTCAGGGTATTTGTTCCATACATTCTCCTTTGAAGCCACATTCACATTGTGTACCCCAGTCTCTTCCAGGGAAAGTCTCATTCACATTCGACGCCTGGACATCAGAGACAGGGGACCCATACCTGTCTATCACTGGCCACTACATCGACGCCCCCGATGATAAGCCCCAGAACTGGGAGCTCAAGGCAGAGCAATTGGCCTTCGCCCCTATTGAAGGTGATCACTCCGGCGCTAATATGGCAAATATCATCTTCCGAACAATTGAACGCTATGACATTCGTAACAAGGTTTATTTATTTCCTTTAGTTTCCACATCTATCACTACCTTTCTCTTAGGTTGGTTGGTTTACGGCTGATAACGCCTCGAACAATGACACTGCAATTCGCGAGTTGCACAAGTTGCTGTTAGACGTGGAGGATGAAGATGGTAGAGATAGCAGCGGGGATGTGGACTGGGTGCCTTCCCAGTGTCGTATCCGGTGAGTTAAACTTTAAGTAACATTTTGGGCCTCACTCACGCCCTGATAGCTGCATGGAGCATGCAATTCATCTAGCCGCGGGCCATTTCATCCGCGCCATCGCCCCAACCCCTGCTTCAAAGCTTGCGAAGAAACTGAAGAAGGCTGTACAAGATGCTTCCACTGATGGAGAGGTTGATTTCGACCTTCTAGATGCTACACTTGCCAACCAGGAGGACATCGAAGGCCTTGAAGACGCTGACACTGGTAATGAGACTGATGAAGAGGGAGATGATGAGGATGAGCTCTCAGATGCTATTGGCAAAGCGCTTGCACTTGTCAAACAGGTATGTGATCCACTTAGCTTTCCAGATTCACCTGCTAACTTCTTCTTAGATCCGAATGTCACCGCAAGCGTGTGCATTCTTCCGTGAGACATGTGAGCAAGTCAATGCCCCCAACTTGCGACTGCTTTCCTGGATTCGCACTCGCTGGGCCTCATTGTATACATTTCTCGACAGGCTATTGAAACTTCGCAAGGTATCGTGGCAATAATTATCACCAACAACCACTAAATACTGTATCAGGCCGTCGACCAGTTTACCCTTCTTGCAGATGAGAGCGATCGTGTCCCAAACCTTCCAAAGGGCAAGTCTTATGCAAGCTTACGACTGTTGAAACAGGATTGGCAAAAGGTTGAACTCGTGCATAATGCACTTCAAGTAAGGATTGGCCGTGTAACTGCATTATACCGTATGTAGTGCTAACCGCATACCAGGAACCTGCTCGAGCGCAACAGAGCTTCTCAAGTGTCACGCATCCAACGGCCTTCCGGACTATCCCCATCCTCGAGTTCTTGAGGAAGGCTTGGGAGGATATGGCAGATCTTCCAAAGTTCAAAGATCTAAAGCACGGTTTTGAGGAGGGACTTGCAAATATAAAGAAATGGTATAACAAAATTGATGACACGGATGCGTACTTTATCTGCCTTGGTACGTCATTTCCACTCCAATTGCTCCTCCAGCTTCAAGTCGCTAACCCCTTCATCGGACATAGCTCTTGATCCAAACTTCAAGCTGGCATATGTTGAAGATTCATGGACCAGCGAGTTCTACGAGGCCAGCCTTGAACGTCTACAAGAAGTGGTAACTCTAATGTATTAACAGTGACAATTTCTTGCTTATTCCTCTGTTGTGAAGTTTGATTCTTATTATGTCGCCCCCACTGCACCATCTATGGCTGGTACTCATGCTGCCGAGCCGACAAAAGGCGAGTAGCCGTTTCTTCATTATTTCAATTACTGAACAATGGTGGCAACAGATTCATCACGTTATGGATATGGCTACTCATGGATGCAGGCAACTGTACGATCCCGCAAAGAGGCCGAACGGGCCAACTTAAACCCTCGTGAAGAATTGAAAACATATCTTGAAGCTCCACTTGAGGAGGTAAATGACGTAGTATTGTGGTGGGGAGTAAGTCATGATTCTCACTCATTATAAACACCCAACTAAATACTATCACACAGCAACATGCATCCCAGTACCCAACGCTCGCCCGCATTGCACGGGACTACCTCGCTGTTCAAGGTTCAGCAACACCCTCAGAGCGGGCTTTTTCTAGTGGAGGAATTACTGGGACCTCTCGCCGTAACCGACTCACTCCCGAAATCTTCGAATGTCTTCAGCTTCTCAAGAGTGCCTATCGGAACGGCCACATTTCCGCCGCAAAGGAGGCCTGCGAGCACCTGGCGCTTTTACTGCTGGAGGATATTGAGGTTATTGATATTGAGGATCTGGATGCTGTTGAGCGTGCCAACGTGTAAAGCAGATATTTATTTAAAGCCAATAGAGCTAGTATTTTCATTGTTTCTCCTCTATTCACATTTTTGGTTCGGTTCTCAGTTCTCCAGTGGCCGAACCCGAACTGGACCCACCTGAACCTGAACCTGAGGTCCGGTCTGAGGTTTGGGATATTTGCAGAACCGAACCTCCCGTCCAGTTCTGTGTTCAACAAAAATCCCGCCGAACTGAACGGAACCGGACCGTGACATCACTATGTATTAGTCTTACTTTTTGAGGCATGCTCTGAGAAGGAATAATTATATATTAGACACATTGGGTACATTGATTAATGATATAGGTATGGTTCTAGGTATTGACCCAAGGGATCTGATGAGGGGATATGATACCAAAGCAAAACAATTTCCATGTTATTTCCATAATTTAAATAAAACAAACATATTGGCCCATGACATCAGAATCAATTATGATGGGACTCAATGGAAGGCTAGGAATTTGATGGGATGTCAACTTAAGGAAGCTCAAATTATAATGGGACCTCAGGAAGACATTGGCATTATAATTTGCACAGGCATGGGGGAATAATAATCTCCCTAGGCTAGTATGCCACCAGTTTCCAAGCCAACTTCTGAGGGTGCAAATTATAATATGCCCATAGCATGGAAGCTAGGCAGGTGCATTTTAATGTGCATGGCTGAAAATTCCATGGTACATTATAAATGGGCTACAGGGATTGTTGAGAAATATGTTCCGTCTTCAACCTCCCACAAGTTGCTGCATCCCTCTTCCAGAGTTTATACGCCACATTCACTCTATACCGCTCACGCGGAGATCAGATCGCCCGTTATGGCTACGCCGCCTTCTCCCTTACAGTCGCTCCCTACGCACTCATGTCTGCGGTCAATCTTGTTGGGGGCCTCCTCATGCCCATGTACCCTACGCTGTACCTTGTCAGCTCCAGTATTATGGATGAAGCAAAGTCGCGCCCGGGGGCAGTGTTTGTTGGCGTCATTGGGCGGATTGAGGAGGTCGGCCCGGATTCATCCACTGGAGCCGATCTAGCTTCATCTGCTGGGGTCAAAGAGGTCGACCCACCTCCGCTCACTGAAAGGGCTGTCCCAACTTCATTTACCGGGATCGAAGAAGTCAATCCGGCTTCACCCACTGGGATCGAAGAGGTTGACAGGATTGAGGGGGACTTCATGGCTCAGACCATCGGGGATCAGAGCTCAAATCAAAAACCACTGCTCTTCCGGACGCACGGATCCCCAAACCATTCAGACCAAAAGCATTACAAAGTGATTGAAGCCGAAGAGCCCCATAAGCACTTGATATTGGACATTCCTTGCTGCCCCAGGTTCTACCGCAGGAGTCCAACTACGGGCGAACGTCAGCTGCCCCAAAAAATTTTTGAGGGCGATGCCCACACGCCCGCCCAGTACATCTGTCTGGCGTTTGGATCCATCTCGATCGCGATTGTGGGTGCATTGTCCCATTTCCACTCTGGGCAGAGCACCAAAGCGCAACGAGTGTGGATTATGATGTGGCTCGTCTTCGGAGTGCTCTTAGGGACTATAATGGCCATCGGTGACAAGAACGATGTGGATTCACTCCGCATCATACGGACCCCAAAGGCGGGTACCATCGCTGATAAGGCCACTAACGACGGAGGTGCCCGCACTACAACGAGATTCGGTCCAGTAAATTTCCTGAAATCCCTCATCGCCGCCCGGAAGGCTGCAAATGCGACAACCCAAGCAACATTCCAACGACAAAATACTGCAAAGGCGACACTCCAAGCGATATTCCAACGACAAAAGACTGTAAAGGCGACACTCCAACGACAAAAGACTGATGAAGCTTCCCTTCCATCCTCTTTTCAACTCCCCTTTGCTTTTTTTTATGGTGTCCCCGCGGTTGGTGGGCTTATTGTTGTTGGGAAGATGTTGTTTGAGTACGGAAGTTGTACCGAGCTTGGCTAACCTACTAGTCGCCTAGAATCATTGGCGCAGGTTGCAATTGCCGCTGCATTAGCGCGCCCTGGGCGGTTATGATGTCGAGTAGCATCTAGCTCGCCTTACCAATCCATATTTGATGTCATTTTGTGTAGTATTTGAAGAGGACATATTCACTGCCTGGACCCCCGGTCGTCCTCAAACGAGTCATCTCGGCTCGCGCTCACTCTTAGGGCCAATTTTCGGGTGGAGGCCACATAACTAGCCCTGCCCCTCTCCCCCTCTAATCGCCACTTGCTCTAAGCGCCGCACAGAGAGCCTGTAGTTGGAGGTCCGCAGCGAAGGAACTGTTTGAGGAAACGAAGTGTTAGGGAACGAGCTTCGACCCACTGATTGTATAGGCGTTTATGTGTGAAGTTGGCCGCCCACCATGTGGGGCCCCTATTATCAGATCCGCGCCCATACGTGATATCGAGTCCTTCGAATATAAATCGGTGAAATGACGGAAGTTCGCAGTGGGACTAGTTGTTTGGACTGGAGCAGTCCAAAATGAGTTTTGCAAACAGGGCAATCTCCGCATCCTGTGGGTCGACGCTACGTCGCGACATGATAAAGTATCAAGGGATTCCTCGCAGAAATTGGCCCGCCCCGGAGAAATGGTGAGCTAAGCCGAGGGAGCAGATGACCGAATGTCAAGCACCGGAGAAAGTCCTCGATTACGTAGGTATCTTCAGCATGTTTGATATAAACACAAGACGGGATGGGGTAAGGCAATTAATGAGTTGAGCGGTAGAATGTGCTTGTGGGATAAGAGCGTCCAGAACTGACACATCGTCAGAGGATAAATCTAATTTTAAGTAGAGCAGCAACTCTTTCGATCGATTTACCCATAAATTGATCATTGGTGTGGAGGAGGAAATCTTGGTCCACAATCGTGGGGTGTCCAAGACGATCTCCCTCCACCGGAAACATATCCACATCAGATTAAGAGGCGGCTCAGGGGGTGTGGGCGTGATCCAGGGATCTGTGACTATATTGGCATATTCTGTAAAGATGGCTACCAGGATCTCTGGCAGGAATACCCCCAGCGGTGAGATGAAGGCCCTGTGTGTTTCAATGCGGCGAAATAAAACCTTCATTTGCTGCGCGAGATCTTCCTCTTTGCAGAATCGATAATATTTCGAAAAAATGCATCACTTCGGAATCGGTTGGAGCACAGTTAGACGCCATGAGTTCGGACGGCGGCAATGGGAGTTCTATGGGTGGAATCGGCGAACCCGCAAGGAGAGACAACCGTAATTTCGGCACGGCATGATCCTTGCTAACGAACAAAGGTATCAGGGACACGATAGATCACGATGTTGAGGAAGTTTATAGCGGGGTGTAGATGCTCGTCCGGATTGAGCTGGCCTTTCGGCTGCTGCAATAGGTGGCTCTAAATCAAGTGCCAGAATCAACTTGTCGGAGCTACCCAATTCACCTAACCAACACAATCGGTATGAAATTGATCTGGTGGGAACTAGTTATAAGCAGCTCAATCCGCGATAATCGACGAGTCGGACAAAGCTGAGATTCGAATATTTCGAGGCCAGAGAAAGGCCTGTTAAAATTTTTACTTATCTAATATTCGTAAGTGCTCACCCAAGTATGAAGTGAAGAACTAAGATGAAGGTTCAAAGGCCGGATGCGTGACGGTGAATATATGTTTGTGTAGCTGTGGTGCTGGACTTAAGTCGGCTTATAGTGGCACGGTCTGGCACGGTGCACACGAGAAGAGTTGTTCAAGTTACCGGGTGATAACCGTGTAAATAAGATTTCAGAAGTTCTGTCAATCTTCGATCTGGTACAAACGGGGCTGGTATAAATTAAAATACCCCATGGTAAGTGGAGAGGTGGAGGTAGCGATATATCATAGGAGAGTAAAAGAAGGAGAGATACCAATCGTAAACGGGCCGAAGCGGCGTCGGACTCGTCCGAGTCCAGTGATTATGTCACAATAACATTAGAAGGAGTAGCGTGTTATCCTTGTCTGAAACTACATTTTTTGAAGCTGGCTTTCTTCGTTTAGGATCCATCGGGATTTCGCTCATATTAGGAGGGGTTGGCAGTAGTTATAGGTCTTGATGCTATATAGCCTTAGGAGCTTCTCAAGTCCCTGTGAGTGCCAATCTACAAGTTACAACAATTCAACGTAAACAATGCGTTGTAAATCCTCATCTCACCGATGGCCCTTTTATGATGTCACGGTATTTCCAAGCACAAAAATCTATAGACTCATCACCCCGCCAAGCGCAGGACATGCTCGGACTTATATACGGCTTCTCGCAAGACTCACCCTACTGAAAGCCATAGCTGATGCAGGCCCAGTATTACACCCTATTCCCCAAGTCTGACTGGACATGACCACTTGGATGTGAAAATGAAGCGGGCGAATGACCCATTGCGTTACTTGCTCAAGGCGTCCGTCGAGGCAGCTCGGATCCGCTTTGATTAGGTCGCCTACGTGGATGGGGCGACATGTAACACAGAAATAAAACTTCTCCTTCCCATCATGGGGTGTTGCGGGCCAAGGATGGACACCCTCCCCAAGAGAGACATCATGTATAGGATGAAGACGCTCATGCAGAGCTTCGGGATCACCGTCAAGTCGGCAGGGTGATCCGCGGTTGAAGTGACGCCAAGGTTTCAGTTTTTAAGATGGTTGTTACCCATCAGGTTTTCAAGGCCCACTGCATGTAAGATCGCTTATACTTGGCAATAACCTGGCATAACCCATGTTTGATGTTTCGAGAACAATTGCAGTAACATCGCGAAGTCTGAGCAACATGACGTTGTTGAAAGTAACGCCCATAGCTGAAACACCCTCAGGCTGGCCCCGGGTGAGGTTCTCCTTCTACCTCCTTCTACCAAGCGCGAAATATGCGGCCCCTTCTAAATACAGCAGAAGGGAGGAGCGGCGAACACTTGCTATCGAATCCAACGTTATATGTGATTGAGGCTGTTCCCGTCTCAAACATTAGCCTCTAGGATAACCAGATTGTATTATGTCGCCGTACTACAAGCATATATTACCGTGTGCTGAGTCCGTGTTAGCTTCCTCCTCTTGATGCTAAATACACATTTGTTCCAGACGTGAGGGGCATTCTCCAACGACGCCTACCAGTGATCTCAATAATTTTGTATTTACAACTTACTAGACAACAATTTCTCGCGGCGAGCCGGCCACATCGAGCTCAGGAAGTATTGGTCATGCGGCTCAAACAAAGGCTAAATGTAAAGTGCGGTATATTTCTCAAGGTAATTAATCAACTACTACGATGGTTCAGTGTTCTGAGTCGATAGCGAGCGGTCCATGGGGGAAAATAGTATACAAGAATCCGTAATCGAATAATTTAAGAATGAAATACCAAAGAAGCTGCGCTATACCAGTATCATCTCTTGGAAGCAAATATGCTGTCAATCTCGGCTCTGTAAATTTCCTCGACCGCCTTCCGCCGTACGTTTCCTTTAGTCGCGGTCCTGGGCAATGAGCCTTGCGGCACGATCACAACCATATCTGTGCATACGATTCTTTCATGCAAATACCGCTAGAGTGGAACCGCCGCGTCCGTTGATAATCTCCCTCTTGAGTTTTCTCCGGTGTGAGTGACGCGGCAGATTCAATGAATAATACAGGGGACGGGCGCCCAGAGCCGACAACGATGCATTCGGAGACTATATCGCCACATGTTTCGCGGACGTTATCCTCGATGGATCTAGGATCTGATTAGAAAAAAACATGCACGGTGCGAATATTACGTACTTGGTATCACACCGCAAGCTATTTTCAGACTTGATCCAATCGTCATCTCGCCAACGGAATATGTATCGGCCCGGGCTGACCTCCTGGAAAAGGTCCCCAGTGTGGAAGTCACCATCCGCATGCCTCAGTGAGATATCGGGGCAGTCGGGCGACTCTGCAGAAATGATGAACTCCAACAGCCGCCCCGTAGACTGATAGACGGCGTCTGTTTCGGGTGTTGTAGTGGCAAAGCGATAAACGAAGCCTTCCAACGGTCGCAGGAGGCATGGATTAGGTTCACTCCCCGAAACCATCATGGCCCCACACTCGGTACTGCCATAGAGATTCTGTGACGCATCATGATCAGATTTTGTTCACCCATCAATGAAGTGAGAAAGAGTCTCACCCGAAGTTTCATTCCAGTCTTGTACGCCCATGCTTCCTCCTCGCGGGCCAACGCAAGGCCAGTATACAACACATCGTCCATGCCAGTGAGAACAGAAAGAAATTTTGGATCTGTCATTGATGCTCGAATGGTTTTTCCTAACAAGGAGGCGAATTGGTTCAACCTATTGACTCCACATCGCCGTACCATGTCCGTCAGCTCTTCTGGCAACATCGCAGGACTCGTTGGTTGCACAAAGCATGAGCCATGTTGGAGCGCCCCCAACAACACTGTAGAGACATTAAAACGGATAATAAATAATGACTGCAAGGGTACCCACTAAAGTTCTGAGCGATATGGCACATGCTTCCTCTACAAATTTAACGAATTAGGCGTGAACTCCAAAAAAATATAACAATCGGCGTACATCCATGTGGTTACGTCCTGACGTGAAGGATCTCGCGGCTTGCAGACTTGGAACGACTTGAGGAGGCTAGTTTCCATCCACTGGTAGCTACACGGGACAAGTTTCGGACTCCCTGAGGTGGAGCCGCTGGTGTGGAATATGAAAGCGGTTTCATCTCCTTTGATAGCAAGAATGTCTGGTAGTATCTCAGATGTGCTGTGGGTATCGCAGCTAGTCATTGAGATGGCAGGGTATATTGGTAGTGGACAGCCGCTCAAGGTGGGGGAATATATCGGGTCGTAGATGAGTGCCTTGGCGGAAGCTTGTTGAAGAAGCTCATAGACCACATCAGGATTCGGGAGTCTCAAACTAAACATTTGGGGTATAAATCCAGCACGGGAGAGACCATAAATGTGCAGGACATCATTATATCCGAACCCGCCAACCCTAACGAAAGTGAGGTACGATAACGGAACGAAGGATATGTCACATACCACAACCCGACGATCGACCGCGGAGGGATATGACTCCGCCTAAGCATGGTAGCCCAATACCTGGCACAATCTTCGACGTCTACGAGGAACTGTTGGTAGCTGATTGTAGACCAGTCTTCGATACACCCAGAAGGGTCGAGTTGCGGGATCTTGAACGCGGGTCGGCATGGATAGAGGGATGCGCTTGACTGGAGGGCGGAAAGGTGCGATCGCATTGTAATGGATATGAAGGTTGTGAGTGAGCGGATGGGACACCTTTATAGATATGGAAGGTAACCGGGCATCCAGATCCCGAGTCATGCAAGTAGTATACGAGATCTCATGGATACTTGGAAAGCTGTATGATCTCGGTTGCACCAAGAATAGCCTCACTGGCTTTAATTGGCTCAAACGCAGCTGGTCATACCAGTGACAATTGAAAGGGCCTCCCCGAATGTCATATGTGTGATAACAGCTGGTCCTGGGTCATAAATGACAATTACTGTTGAGATCTATCGCCCTCAAGATAGGACACCCACCGCCGTTTGTGTTTCCGCTCCGAACCCACCCACCAACAAATGTTCTCAGGGATTACTATTCAGCCTAGTTGAGAAGGAAGGGGATCTGAGACTTGATGGGGAAATGGGGAATATTCGTATCAGGTTGAAATAGCACAGGTTGTGGTAGAGTGATGTCAACAGTGCCTCGGCGCGGGCGTGGCAGGATGTTTTTGACCAACAAGAATTGAGCCCGGTCAAACAATCAGGACGCCCGTCATCTTGACGCCATCCTTCGGCTGGTCGAATAATATTAGTTTTGTATAACATGATGTATAGTTCCCCCTTGCTTTCACAAGCTTCACGTGGAGGGGGCAGTGCTCAAAATGACTCACAGGACCTGTAACAAGATATCCTGTGCAATACAGGGCTACCTGCAGGGGGAAAGCCTGCTTAGCCGGTCAATCACTTCACAGAAAACTACACCGAGTCTACCAACGTACCTTTCAAACTGCCGCTGCCAGCTCCGGTCCAGGCTTGGAATCCATGTCGATCCGCGGATTATCACCGTTTTGGCATGATACATCCGCCCCTTGATGCGCCAGAACCAATAGGCCTCGGATCAGCCCTCGTAGAGATGTGAATCGAAATGAGTCGTCTGCAACATGCCAAACCTCCCGAACGTTGAATGACTCCCGATGAGTTGTTGTTTGTTTGGAGTAAGGGAGACCAGGCTTATGATTACGATATTGATGGAATTCAACAGTCACTGTATCCTGCCGCAACTGCGACCCCACATCCTCCAGGGCTTCGATGAGAGCTTTGCAGGGCGTCTGAAATTCTGAATGTTGGTGATGACAGGATGAGCCACATCCATCCCACCTATTAACTCAACTGGTTTCATTTTTCCAGTCATTTATGACGTGTCATTAATCCATTGGCCAATGCAAGCAGCTCCCGGGCCTGACTGGGAGATGGCCTCGTCTAAACTTTGAGGTATTATTGATTCACACAATTACCCTAATACCCTGATTGGATCATTTCCGTCTAGCATATGATGGGATTGGTGTGAAAGTTCAGCGTTGATACAGGACAGCCATGTCAACTGTAGTAGCCTCCGAGCTTTTCTACCTGATATTTCCCACCAGCTCCAGTGATCAATATCATTCCTTAACGTTTAGAAGTTAGAGCTCAGCCAACTAGCCGTGTGTATGATATATCGAGCAGATGACGATGTCCCAATCGGGACAGCCAACGGCAAGGTGGCTGACCATCTCCTATTTTCCACATCAAAAACTTGAGACGGTGAAATGAATCCCCATTTCACTTCTTCCCCACCCAATACATACCCACCTTTATTTCTCTATCGCAGGCCGAACATTTACATTTCGAACGCAATGGGCTTCACCAACTCCCACCAATCACGCTCCTTTAACACTCATCTTAGGCGTTTTCCTCAACAACAGAACGGGGCTGGCCCCAATTTTATCATTGGACCAGATGGCCAGGCGTCATTCGGTCCACAATCCCCCCCTCCCGCTGTTGCCCCTCCAGACTTGGCCCCACAGCGAGTGCAATCCATTTTACCCACGTCTAGTATAACCGCAACAATGTCCCAAACACTATCAAATGATCCCGCACGTTTAGTGTCAACTTCTCCATCTGTCTCGGCCGCTAGTACGGAAACGCTTAGCGCTGGCATATCTGGTTCCAGTTCAGCGACTGCGGCTCCCAGCTCGACACTCAGTTCGACACTCGGCTCGACAGTCTCATCAGCAGCGGCTAGCTCCAGCAATGCCTCACCATCAATAGCTTCCAGCCCCTCTCAGAGCTCCACTTTGGTAACTACGTCTGCGGTGGCATCAGCATCTGCCACCATGGCTCTGGCATCTGGCTCTGCAGCTCCTGCACCGTCAAATCTCACTGGACATAGCCCTCCCTTCTATATCGGGGTTGTGCTTGGAACGATCTTTATCATTTCTATTTCTTCCGCTTTAATAGCTTGGTGGGTCCGCCTCCGTTCGCACACGACCCGCCGGCGCTCATTGGTGGCTGACGTTCCCTGGGCGCCTGGCGCCTCCGGAATTGACGGGGCGGGCCTTGAGGAGGGGAATGCAGCAAACTTTGGCTCCGCGGCTCCTGCCAGTATTCTCCGCGATAATTTCCCGGCTCACCAGGCGCACCAGTGGGGGCTCCACGGGGACCGAGACGTGGGCGAGCCCAAGCGCAGCGACAGCTATTTGCACACTCCAGTATCTGTTGCGCCCCTCTCACGCCCGCCCGCCGCCGCACTCCTAGACAGCGTCGCCTACCCACTCCCGCTACACAATGGACCATACCCAACAACGCGTGCTCTTCCACCGCACCTTTCCACAGCCGATCTGAGTGCAAGGGGGAGTATTAGCGACCATGGGTCCGCGTGCTCTCTCGGCCCATTACAGATCGCCAACCGGGTCCCAGGGGATACATCTGCCGCTTCTAGCCGCGCGGGGACGGCCCTAGGGATGGCTCCACAGGACGCGTATGCAAACGGCGAATTCGGGACGCCCATGGTGGGGATTGCGCGGCCTAGATTCCTCGGGCTTGATGGCGACGGGCTTCGTGTGCCGTGGCGCGGGCTTTCTGTCAAATCAATTAATTCGAGGATGCGAGAACGCGGCCGGGACCGCGTGGCTGCAGACCCAAGGGCCTGGGAGCATCTCCCTCCCCTCCCCATGCCCGGAGAAGCGGACCAGGATCCCCACACCCGTGAAGACGAGGGATGGACGGCATCTGTGCGCTCGAATTTGGTCAATGCTTTCAATGCGGTGGCCGCTGGCTTGCCCTCTTCAAAAGCGCCCCTCACGCTCGACCACGAGGAAGACGGGTTCACTCGCGCTCCAATTCGGCGGGGTGCAGATCGCAAGTCTCTTCGGCGCCCAGACTGGGAGATCTTCGTCGGGGGCGAACTGGTGGGCAAGCCTATGACTCGCAGCAATACAAATGTCTCCGCCACCTCAAGAGGATATTCCTTGGAGGAAACAAGGGATGGAGCTGGTATCGTGCACTTCCGGGGCTTAGAAGGCTATCGTGGTAGTGATCACGCGTTCTCGCCATATCCAGCTCAATCCTCCTCAACGCTCGCGAGTAATAACACAGACCCCGAGCTTGGAATCGCCCGCATCGAGACACACGAATCGCAGATACCACTAATCACTGCCAAGAAACCGCGCGGCGCACTCCTAGCACCCCGGCCTAGCTACTTCTCGCGCCTCTCCCGCCCCGGGCGCGCGGCGCGCGCATCCGCAAGCCTCTCACGCGCGAGCAGTGTTTATTCCACCGCATCTGCGACATCCGCCGTCTCGGGCGAAAGCCAGTCCCGGGCTTACCACATTCCCCCAATCTCCCGCACGAGCACCATGTCCGCGGGGGTGGCACACAGGGTGACGAGGAGCGGCGGCGCAAGGCCCAGATATCGCGGCAGCAATTCGGGGCTCTCCGCAACTTCCGCGTTTTCAGGGGAATACTGCAACTCGGCTGGAAGCGCCATGGGGGAAGAGTGTTCACAGGACGACAGGGCCGTGCAGCGGGCACTTTGGATGCGGACCGGTAGAATGTAAGGGCGCGAATGTAACGGATATCTACGTGCAATTCAACTCAAATATTAACTTTAATTATGCCAATGGAGTGTCTTGTGTCGCGATGAAACTTCTAACGGCGTTTGATGCGGGGATCTGATGGCAATCGATCTGAGGGGTTCGTAGTATAACATATTTTGCCACTGGCCCGCAAATGATTGCTCCGGTGAAGATTCGATAATTATACCAAAAGCACATGCTCCACTCACTGAATATGTTCTATTTTTTTTTACCCCCGGAGCCCGGACCGCGATTCCGACCTGCACAGCCCGTTGTTGGGGTCTTCGAGTTTGAGTATGGCATTTCCATTTCTATCGCCCTCGCAGAAGCAGCCAACTGCGGCACAGCCGATTATCTTAGTCCCTGCTGGTCCACCCCCAGACATCGGTCGCCCAACTCTCCGCGCGCGCGTAACGTAAGCGCTAGCGCTGGCAAGCCACGAGGTGAGGGTCATTGGGCTTACATAACAAGCTCAAGCTGCGTCAACGCCGTCCAGCACGGTACTTGAGTCGACACTAGCCTATCGGTACACCGCGGCTCCAGTGCCCGTCTGCATTTGACGAGTACCCCCGTAGTCGGGTGTCAGGAGTACAGTTGACCCTCGTCGGGGGGTCCTTGTACCGAGCCCACACGACCAGTTCGACGCGTGGTGCTCCGGCAGTGATCATAGATTTAGCGTAAATGTATTCCTAGACATCAATATAATGCAGTGGTTTCCAGTGACTCCAACTCATATATCCCAGCTGGGACATGCCTGATTTAGATACAACAACGGTTGTCCGCCCAAGTCAGACCGCAGGAGGTCAAGTCTGATTCACACCTGCCTACGTCTGCTGCGTAATTAGGATCCGTGTTTTATCTTCCAAGTCATAGATACCAGTCGCTAGTTCCGTTATCACAAATCAGTATATTCGTAGAGTGGAGCATCATTGAAGCGGCACGGCCATCGTACGCGTAGCCCAACAAACGCGAAACCGATGCCTTGATAGGCATCATATTAATCTCAACCCAGTCCTAAGTACTAACATACCAACAACGAATAGAGTGTACACAGCCTCCCCCCGCCGAATACACAACGGGAGAGCAGCGAGCGCGATACGTAGATAGCGTATAATTATTACACCGCCCGGGGGCGCCAGCGAAAAAGCCTCATCCTTCATTCTCCAGCGCCTCCTTTTCCAGACGCTTCTTCATAGAGCTCACTGTGATGTATCCGCCGTGTTAGCGAGTGAGGGAAAGGAGGGAGGGGGGGACGCACCGTCACGTGAGATCTGTCCGGACGACATCCAACCCTCTGGGAACGCGGCGACGATCTAGACGCGGGTAAGTAGTGCTCGCAGTAAATGATGGGAGTTACCTTTTGATAAAGGATCTTACGCAGGCCCTGCTCGCTGACCTGGAGCACCGAACCTTCCAGTGTGCTGTGGGGGCGTCAGGATTTGCCGATGAGTAATCAACCATGCACGCACTTTTTCTCGTTCTCGAGCCGACAGCACTCGTTACTCAGCACGACCAACTTCCACACGATCCCTTTCATTGTGTCTGTCATCCGGAACTTCTTGGCTGGCGGGTGTTCCTTGCCCTTCCCATCCTTGCCCTCCCCGTCCTTCTCTCCATCCCGCCCCTCCCCGTCTTCCCCATGCCCATCGTGAATCTCCTCCGTCGGATGCCGCGTCGGTCCCGCGGAATCTGTCCCCGTCATGTTCTCCGTGGCCGCTGCTATCCCTGATGCCGTCGACAGCGACTCGGCCTTTGCCTTCTCCTGCCTCTTATCTGCAAAACAGTGAGCAATCGCCAGAAACAAGGGATGACACGTACCCCATGCCATCACGCTCTTCTCCCACTCCTCCTCAGCTCGCGCGAATCCCTCCCGCGCCAGTCGTGCTAGCTCGACGAGGAGCACCTCCTGCCGCTGCATCAGCAGCCCCGTGTGCTCCTGGAACACCGTCCGCTTGATCAATTTCTACGCCACGTCAGTGCACGCCAAATGCCCCGCACGATGCCACTCACGCTCATCGTGAACTTGTTGTATGGAAACAGCACCGGCATCAGGTTGAAAAAGTGCTCGTCGTACTCGTCGTGCTTGATCGCCAGGATCGCCAGGTCCGCCAGCAGCGGCTTCAGGCTCGGCGGGAACTTGCCCTTGGTCGACCAGTTCTCTGCTCCGTGTCAGTGCCTGCTCGGCAGATTTGATCAAAGCTCACCATTGGCAATCGCCTGCTTCAGCACCTCGACGCTGTCCTGGATCTCTGGGTGGAACGACGCCTGCACACGATTAGTCCGCGTCGAGTCGTACGACGGAAAGACGCACAATGTCAACCACCTTCCGCTTCTTCCCGCCCTCGACCAGGGTCACGTATCGCTTCCGCTTCTGGCCGGCATTCTCTGTCTGCTGTGCAGACTCTCCGTCGGATAATGAGATTGGCGCGTCCTTTGTGCCATCTTGGTTCGACGGTCCGGGGTCGATGGGTTGTTTTTTCTTGGGCTTCTTTGGAGTCCTAGGGGAAAGTGTCAGATTGCGGGGATAAGGCGGGGGCGCGATAATAGACAAGGAAGAAGAGAGCTGCGGAGCGGAATGAATGGGCGTATGGGAAGATCAAGGGAAGGAAGGAATAGATAATGGTGTTGAAGGGCTACAGAATGAATTCAACGATAAACGGGAAGGGGCCGCAGTTCCGGAGTGGACAAAAGAAAAAGAAGGAAAAGAAAACATGGAAGGGAAATAAAGAGGTGATGAAACAAGGAGCGGAACGCGCAGCTCGAAAGGGCAACGGGCGGAACAAGGTGGGAGTGGGATGATAAACAAGGGAAGGGAAATAACGAGGCGATGAAACAGGAATGAAAAGTACAACCGATAGGGCGAGGGAAGAGAAAGATAAAGGCGGAAAAGGGAGAAAGGAGCTGCGGAGTGGAATGAGTGGTCATACGAGCGCGTGGGCGCCATTGAAAGTGAGTCGTGCGTCGAGCACGACCCAGAAGGCAGAAACGAGCATGCAATCCCGCGAAGGGTCTCGCACTCGACGCGAGGCAATCATGAAAGATAGATGATGAACACGTACTTGTCTTTGAGTAGCGCAACCTCTCCAGAGGAAACATAGAAACCCTGCTGCTTCGTCTGTGCAAAGAACTTGCGTTCGTCGACTGCGAGTTCCGAGTCGTCAATGAACGGATCAGAGACGTCGTAGTACTCTGTGCCCGCATTCTTCCTCTGTCGCAGCGGCTGCGTGAGCAGGGCATGGCTCGGAATGAAACATGAATACCTTTCGTTTGAGCTTCACACCGTCCTGCTCGGGCTCGGGCTCGCCCTCGCTGTCGCTGGTGTCGCGCTTGGTGGGAATGGGGGTTGGGGGACGGAGGCCATTGGCCCGGGCGATGGCGGCGATGTCGACCTCGTAGTTGTCCGGCCCGCCGAGGCGGATGGTGAGACGGATCGTCTGCAGCGGGGGTGCGGGCGGCGGGGGCGGGGACGGGGACGGCGAGCGGGGCTTTGGTGCCTTGGCGGACTTTGGTTTTGCCGATGCCGATGCCGACCCCGTTGGGCGGGGGGTGCCGCCGTTCGAGTCAGCAGTGACTTGGACCACGTTCGGCTGATTTAGGAGGACTGGGATGGCAATGGATGATGGTTCAATGGGGTCTGTGCTGGGCTGGTGGGCGAGAGCCGAGCTCGCTGTGGGCAACGACGAGGAGATGGTGGAGATATCGAGCATGTCGACGTCGGCCATGGGCTGGGTGAAATTTCTTGGGTTGCGAGGCGTCGAAGGCTGTGTGAAGGCAAAGATGTGGGGGACTTCCTAATGCGGAAGGTACCCATCGTCCGTGCACACTTTGCTCCTTTTTTTTTTTTGGCCGCTGAGAACGCCAAACCATCCGCTGGCGGATTTTCGCCCTCCAGGTTTTGCTTGGTATCATTGGCGCGGCGCTTGCCGAGACTGATACACGGCCAAATAGACCATCACAAGCTGCCGCGGTCCACTTCAATGCATGCCATGTATCGCAGTAGCCGTTTAGTGTATGCTGACAAGGCTCAGTGTGGCCCCACCAAAAAGTGCTCTGATTGTTTTTCAACGTTATCGCATCAATGACCCGAGTGTTACATAATATTGATTCGTATTCTATCATTCGCCTGCCATTAGCAATACTCTAGCGTTCCGTCGTCTCGTCATTATATCCTACATAGACACCGATGCATATCCAAAGCTGGACCCCTCCAGGCCCCGCGCGACCAACGTAAACTGATTCGCCGCGTCCCGCGTCTTCTTCAACGATCGTGACCTGAATACTTGGCCTCAGCACAATAAGAACAGAAACCAAGCACACTCACCCCAGTACCGCCTTGATAAGCTTCTCTTTCGCATCAGGCCCCGCCTTAGACGGCACAAAGTCCTCCTGCAACCCCGTCAGACACCCGCATCGCCAGCACCAAACACACTCACCGCAAACAAAATCTCGCGCATCCACACGCCCGTGCGGCCAGCCCCGTCTCCCGGACGCCCCAGCAGCGTCGCCAGGAGCTCAATCAGATTCGGCACCGCACTGCGCGGGGCAACGCTCGCGAACCCCACCAGCACCGCGCGCATCAGCGCACGCCCATGCGCAGCCAGCAGCTGATCCTTGTTCTGCACGAGCTCATCCAGGACCGAGCTCTGCAGGATGAGGGAGCTCTACGTGGGCAATGGTCAGTCTCGCGTGTGATACGGGCGGGGAATACGAACGACGAAGCTAGATGCGGCAACAAGGGAGTAGCGCTCTTGAAGGGACAGTGACCGGACAGCCAGGTCCATCAAGGCATCCAGACCGCCCTGGGGGAGGTTGTAGAACGCGCTGGTAAAGTCCTTGGCTATCTATGCGACATGAGCGGGTCTGATCAAGGACAGCGGCTGAAATGTCATACCCTGTCCATACACGAAAAGAACTCTTGAACGATATCGGGGTTCTATTCTGCGTCAGCATTGCACGCCTCACCAGCAAAATCCACTCACTGCCTCCATCGCATCCGGCTGCCCCAGCATGCCCAATGCACAATGCAAGAGCACCGGCAACACATTGGCCACCACCGCCTGTGCGCCGGGCAGCGGCCCTGTCTTCAGAGTCAGTGAGGAAGAGGGGGGTACAGCTGCGCAATGAGAATCGTCGCAAGCGACAACCACGCGGCGGTGAGCCGTCGCTGCGCCGCGATACACACGAGCTCCAACAGCGGTCCCGCGGGGAGGGTGATCAACGTCGTGTCCGACGGCAGGCATGTGATCGATTTAAGCAGATCGCTGAGAGCCTACGGAGCGGGGTGATCAGGTCCACACCAACGCCAAAATGAAAATAGCAGGCAGCACGCACATGGCCAACGTCGGTGTCTGTAGACCAGAGGTCGGCAATCCCGCGGACCACAACAAAGATCTGCTCGCGCAGCTTGACCATGCGCGCATCTTCCCGCGCATGATTGATGAGCTCGAGCTCGGTGCTGGACTCGGTGCTCTCTTCAAGCAACGTCAGCACGTCCATCGTTCGCGTAAGGCCCTTGGCAACGCCGGACAGAATCTCGAGTTGCAGAGTCGCCATCGTGCGCGCCTCATCTGGCCGCTAGAAAGCAGAAGGCATGAGAGTAGTCCCAGTTGATGGCTGGAATGTACCTCAGGCGCGGACCGCAGCGCGTCCGCCAGTTTGGCTATGATAGGGTTCACAATAGCCTGGTGACGCAGTGAAATCGCAGCTCGCGTGAAGAGTGGGCGGGGATTACCTCAATCGGAGGTATCTCTTGATCCGGCGGCATGGCTTGAATGACGCTCGCAATCGACTGAAGGACCTTTCCCCTCTCGGAATCCTTGGAAAACGGAACATCAGAAGGTCGCTGGGGCCCAAGCGCAAGGTGACTTACAGGAATACGCTCCAGCCCAGCATGCAGCTCTGCAAACGCAGAAATATGGGGTGCGAGTGCCTTCCTATTCAAGTCACACAGGCTGCGGAGGGCGATGGAACCCTGGAGGCCAACGCCAAGCAGAGTCTGGAGACCGGGCTGGACGATGAGTAGAGAGAAATTACTATAAACAGGTAAAAGTTCCCACGAAACGGTAAGTCGGCCCTCAATCCGCTCTTTTTTTCGTTATTTTCATCCATAATGTCTCCCCCCCCGAAGGGCATAGTGATTATTTTGAAATATCCATCCCAACTCCAGCTCATGCCACAAGTCATCCCCCGCTCGCCCACATCTCCTCCCTGCCAGGCTTTCGACTTGCACGGATTCTTCTGCCAGCAAACCAATACCATCGGAGCGCGCAATGAGCTGTCAT
Organism: Infundibulicybe gibba; assembly: GCA_015501065.1. Classification (NCBI taxonomy): domain Eukaryota; kingdom Fungi; phylum Basidiomycota; class Agaricomycetes; order Agaricales; family Omphalinaceae; genus Infundibulicybe; species Infundibulicybe gibba. The sequence goes on along the minus strand of JADNYI010000049.1, from coordinate 163,948 downwards.
TGTGCTTGGGCTCGTCCACGTCCTGGTCCTCGCATGGAAGATTTTCACGCGATGGGGAAAGTTCTGACGGGAGCACTGCATTTCCCTCCCGATTCTCAAGCACAAGACTCGCCTCGTCGATTCCAGAGTCACCGGGTGCCCAAGGAACGCGCTATTGGCCCTCGCGGAGTCCCTGCCGGAGCACATGGTGAGCTGGAAGCTTATCACGCAATGGGGAAAGTACTAACAGGAGCACTGCGTTCTCCTCATTCCCCTCGCCGATTTCAGAGTCACCGGGCGCTCAAGGAACGCACTATTAATCCCAACATTCGCCACATGCATTGCCGAGCACTTTCGACTTGTGCAAATCCGCCTGCCAGAGTCAAGTCAGTCCAATCCCAGCTCAGTCGATCGACCCTCACTTTGGCCACGAGTCCAGACGTCCGCGGGACTGATTCCGAAGGCCTGAAAAGCACGTCCAAGTCCTCGATCTCAGTCCAACATCCAAGATTCCGGCTGTGGAGCTACCTTCAGATGCGCATCACGTCAGGCCAGTCGGGCTTGTAGTTTGCCGGATGGTGAATATCTTATTGGAGTGCGAGCATGTATATCATCAGGTTAGCATGTCCAACTCTCGATTTCAGAACCCACCTGATCATCCTGCCATTGTACGCCGTCCAGGACTTGCGCGCACTCGCAGATTCCAACTGTGGGGGGTTGTCGAATGGGTGTCATGTCGGGCCAGTCGGGATGGTACATATATCTTATTGGGGTGCGAGCGTCTATATCATCGGGTCAGCATGTCTAAATCCCCAATTTCAGAACCCACCTGACCATTCTCTCAATCATATCATTGCACGCTGTCCAGGACTCGCGCGCACCTGCAGATTCCGACCGTAGGGATTGTCGAACGCGTATCATGTCGGGCCAGTCGGCACTCATCATTGGCGGGATGGTACATATCTTATCGGGGTGTGAGCGTGTATACCATCAGGTCAGCATGTCCAAATCTTCAGTTTCAGAGCGGCTCACCTGATCATCCATGATCCGATTCGTGTGCACCCGCAGTTCACCCAAGCCTCTCGCCACAAGGAATCACCAAACGCACGTCACGTCAGACTTGGAATTTGCAAGATGGTATGTTATATTTGGGTATGAGCACGCCATTTCGTGTATACATGTCTAATGAAAATCCCTAAACATGAGTCGGCATGGTGTGATGATAAGTGGTATTGGCACCCACCTGCATGGAGGCATTGACATGGTTTGCGGGAAGCCGAAATCTCGAATTTGGAAATTTAGGCCTTGTTGCGGCGACCACAGTCCGCGGGAAGTCTTGGAGGGAGCGAGGTCGCGATGTCGGGTGTTTGGGTGGAATAGCGGTACCCATCAGGCATCCCAGGGCGTTTGCGGGAAGCCGAAATCTCGAATTTAAAAATTTAGGGTATGTTGTGGTGACCACGGTCTGCGGGAAGCCTTCGAGTGAGCAAGGACGCGATTTCAAGTCATCTAATTGCCAAATGGTCCAGTTCAGGTGGAATAACGGTACCCATCAGGCAATCCCAGGGCGTTTGCGGGAAGCCGAAATCTCGAGTTTGAATTTCGGGGTATGCTGTGGTGACTGGACGGTATTTTGAGCAAGGGTGACCACGGTCTGCGGGAAGCCTCGGAGTCAGCAAGGACACTGTAGCCGGGGAACCCGGCCACGACGCAGACTCGGACGGAGCGGACACAGGCAGATCACATGACCATCGGACCGCAGTAGACACAGACGGACTGTAGTAGATAGATTCATTCCATCATCTTGCCATTCCGCGCGTCCTGCTGTTGTGCCGTCTCCATCTGGTGACAACAGTGGCATACGACTCACGCGATAATCGATAACTGATAAAGAGACAAAAGAGACAAACGGACAAGAGAACTAAGAGAAACGGCACCGCAGGTATTACAGCCTGGACACCTCATCAACTGAAACTGCGAGCTGGAACAAGCTGGCACCACGGAAATCAGCCGTGAATAGAGACCCCCAAGGCAGATTTGCACCCACCACCACAGCTAGCAGCCCGTCCTTATCAATATCATCAATATCAGCGCTTAGCTCACTGAACGTGTCGCCGTTTGGCAGCCCGAGAGAACCAAACCCCATTGAATCACCAGTAACATCCCCTGACCCACATCCCATAAAAACATACGAATACCCCAAACCAAGACCGAGCAACGACGACGACATGTCACAGTCAAGTTTCAAGCTCTTTTGGGGCGACGATGAGCATAATGACGACAACCCACAGGATTTCTTTAACGCTGTGGAGCGGAGCTTCCTGGGGAAAGTACTCACAGAGCCAGAGAAAATCAGGCAATTCGAGCTCTCCCTCAAATCGACCGGCTTAGCGAAAGCATGGTTGGACGGACTCGAAAAAACCTCACGGGAAAATTGGACACAGCTCCAGGCAGCTTTCGACGAAAGGTGGCCGAGCAAGGTCGCCACAGTGAAAACGATGGAAGAAAAGGTGGCGGCGCTGGCAGCAGCAACACTGGAGGATGCCATACTCGGAACTAGAGTCACAGTCGACGGTACAGAGGAATTAGCGCACGTAGCTTGGGCGGACAAGCTGGAGCGCCTGGCGCGGGCAATTCCCGATGACTCGAACCTCTTACTACCGGCAACCATTGAGAAAATGCCAAAGGCACTGAAAGCCGTTGTCGGGACGAAACACAAGAGTTGGAAGGTGTTCTGTGATGCGGTAAGAGAGGCCTCAGTAGCAGGAGTGAGAGAGGCTCAGAAGGATCAGGAGGAGTTGAGAGCATTGAAGGACCGGATGGCAGGGATAGAAAGAGCCAGCGCACAAGGAAGAAATTTCCGCGATATCATCCAAGCGGCGAACACCAATCGACCTACCACAGTTACGAGAGCAGCAGCACCTACCACAGCAAGTGCGGGCACAACAATAGCACAGCCAAGAACACCAGCGACCACCCAGTTGTTCAGACCAGACGCCGAGCGATATACAGACGTTAAATCGAAAGCACTACCTCATCATCCCGACACACCAGCGGGAAGGGAGCTGTACGCACGACAGATAACAGACTGGGAAAACAAGAACGGAACAGCTGGACCCAACGAAACGAAACCATATCCATTGACACCCGGGACAACTGCTGTCGCGTCAAGTGAATGCTGGAAGTGTGGGAAGCCTGGGCACCGTGGTCTAGAATGCGAACAACTCGTCCCTAGTGCAGAGCAAAAATGGCGATCCATTGCATCAACCATTCGACGCCGCGCAGAAGCAAGCCAACCTCCTTCAGTCAACATCGTCTCGGAACAAGACATGGCATACCAGGAGGACCAGGAAGCCATGTTCATCGCTCGGATCATGGAAAGAATCGCTCTCGAACAGGGAAAAGGCCAAGGGTCGTCAACAACAAACTGAGCATCCAGTTGACGACCCAAGATACAGCTGCAATGCAGGCGCAGGAGGTCCCCGGACAGGTGGAGGTGTTGTTCGGGGACGGCCATCTAGAACCCCATGCGAATGATCTGGAACATCCAACAGTCGAGCCCACCATATACAATAAGTCTAGCATGTATTCTGTACCAGGAAATACAGTGATTTGTGAGTTGTACACCGTGGGTTCGTCGACAAGGAAAAGAAGTATTCCATTTGTCCATGGGGTAGAATTGGGAGGACCAAATGGGGAAGTGGTCAGAATTCGGAGTGTGTTTGATGACGGGGCTATGGTCAATGCCATTGACGCAAAACTGTATGAGACAGTGAAAGACCGGCTTGCAGCACTGGGGCCATCAACCAAAGTGCTTCGGATGGCAGACGGCAGGCTCGTATCATCGGTGGGAACATGGGAAGGGGTAGTCACCATCCAAAAGGTCGGAGGACACGGAGTTTTCGAAATATTCGACAGTGGCGGAGCATGGGGACTCTTGTTTGGGAAACCGCTGTTACAAGAATTCCGAGCCCAACATCATTACGAGGACGATATAGTCATCATACCACGTACCGGGGACGGCAAAGTCACACTCCAAAACCAATACTACACCCTACCTGCAACCCACCAAACCGGCTCCCTGGTCGGACTGGCAACAGACATTAAACAGACCGCATTGTCGGAGGGGGATCACAGCTTATCCCCCGTTAGGCAAGTCCCATGTCTTGAACAGAACGAAACAGATGATCCAAGCAGACAGACAGAAGCTAGCAGTGAGAAGGAGCAATGCAGGAGGCGGAAGGAGATGGTTAGCAGTAGGGTGCCAGCACCACGGGTGCAAGGCCCAGGGCCGGAAACAGATATCGGCCAAAGGGGAAACCCAGAGCCACCGCGCGCAAACTCAACGGGGGAGTCGCATTCCCCCTCGAGGGAAGTCTTGAATGAAATCCAACTGGAAATAGTGGCAAACGTAATTAACACACCAATTACAGATGACCAAGATGGCATATGGGTTGTATACGAAGATGACTCGGAGACGGGGGCCAATGCAGACCCTGGCGCAGAACAACCCGTAACACCAACAACTCTGCCCTCATCTGTCTTAACACGAGCATCGGACCCTTTCAACGACAAAAGGGTCAACGCAGTCATGAGAGAAGTGACTATTGGGCCGGACATTTCAGGGGAGGAGCGAAAGGCAGTGGTCCAACTCTTACGTGAACATGCAGACTGCTTCGCACTTTCACTGAGCGAAGTCACGCCAGTCGAGGGTGCCATCCACAAACTAAATATTCCCGAAGGAGCAAAATTCAGCACACGCATTGGCCAGCGGAAAATGACCCCACCACAGAAACAATACCACAACAGTGTCCTCGACAAAATGCTAGAAGCGGGAATTGTTAGACCAATTGACCACAAAGATGTAAAATGCTGCGGCACCACAACTCTGGCCATGAAAACACACCAGGGAGATGGGCTCTCAATCGAGGAATTACAACATCGCGTCAACGATGAATGTATTGCGGCAGGATTACCAAGCATTGGATATGAAAACCTACCACCAAGATCATCTCAGGCGAAAATGAACGAGACGATGAGTCCAGCTGAACAAACCAAATGGCGTGTCTGCCAAGACTTCACCGCGCTCAACAAGGTCACGAAGGTTCCACCCATGCCACAGGGGGACATAAGAGCAAAACAACAGCGGCTAAGCGGCCACTTGTATCTATGTGTGTTCGATTTGGCCGCAGGGTTCTATGCATGTCAGATAGCAGAAGAAGACCAGCCATATGTATGCTTCTACGTGGAAGGCCGAGGATATTTCTGCTACAAGCGCATGCCATTTGGACTGACAGGCGCACCATCAACATTTGCACAGATGACGGCAGATAAACTGGGTAACATGGTTGGCACACTCATAGAGCTATTTGTGGACGACGGAGGCCTAGCAGGAGACACGTTCTCCGAAACCTATGATAAACTGAAGACCCTCCTCACAAGGGTAAGAGAGACAGGCCTATCATTATCGGCAGCCAAGTCAAGCTTCTTCGTCACAGAGGCCGTATTCGCAGGAGCGAGGATAGGCCCAGCGGGAATAAAGCCAGACCTGACAAAATTAACCGCAATAGCAGACTGGAAAGTGCCAAAAAACCTACAGAACCTTGCTGCATTCACCGGCTTAACAGGGTACTTTCGGTCCTTAGTCAAAGGCTACGCAACTATAGCGCAACCGTTGACAGATCTCATACGTCAGCTAGAGATTCCCAAGAAAAAAGGAAAGTATGCATACCGGAAAGCGATGAGAGACTTCTCGCTCAACGGCAAATGGAACCAAGAGCATGACCGGGCATTTCTGGCCTTGAAAGTCGCCCTAACCAGCGAACCAGTATTAAAAGGACCTAAGTTCGATGGAACACCCTTCATCGTAACCACGGATGGGTGTAAATATGGCTTTGCAGGGATGCTATCACAACGACACACCACAGTCCTACCCGATGGGAAGGAAGTTACTAGAATCCATCCCATTGCATTCACAGGGAAACGAACATCACTCACCGAGGAGAAATATAAACCATTCTTCTTGGAATTCGGTGCCGTCAAATACACATTCGACAGCTTTTCGGACATCATATGGGGATTTCCTGTCGAACTCGAAACAGATTGTCAGGCCTTACGGGATCATCTCCTGAGTGACAAATTGAATTCCACACATGCACGCTGGCGAGATGGGGTCCTCGCATATCAAATTACAGATGTGCGGCATCGACCAGGACGATTAAACCCAGTAGCAGATGGACTGAGCCGGAAATATATCAATACCCCAAAAGAGGAGAGCGACGGGCATACCTGGACAGTCAGCGAAGACTGGGAAGCCAGAACAGGCCTGCAAAATGATATATTTCACATAGACGCTCCGAATTTAGACGAGATCGACACACTGAAAAAGCGCTTCCATGACGAACCAGTGTTTAAAGGCGTGGTTGAGGCTATTGGGGAAATAGACCACGGGAAGAGCCTCAGGGAGAAGAAGAGAGCGCGGCACCGAGCAGAAGGATATATGATAGACGAAGGAAAGCTGTGGAAGGTGGGGGATGGGAAATCAGTGAGAGCAAGGGCAAGAGTAGAGTGCATCACCAAGGTCGAGGCGGAGGTAATGGCATCGAGGATCCACAGTGAAAACGGGCATTTCCATCGGGACAACATCAAGATCAAAATGATGGACACAGTCGTCAGCCCAAAACTTGATAGATCAATCGTAAAAGCGATCATGACTTGCGGGAAATGCAAATGCTTTGGACCCACTCACCTTCATTCCCTACTCGAACCTATCACACGCCGTCACCCATTCGAGTTAATGGTAACCGACACCCTCACCATGCCAAAAGGGAAAGGGGGCTTCACAAAAATCTCGCTCTACGTGGACGTGTATTCACAGCACATCTGGGCTACAAAACTAAAAAACGCACCCACGGCAAAATCCACATGCAAATCATTCACGGAAATATGCAATACATACACGGCACCCGAAACACTGATGGCAGACGGCGGACCAGAGTTCAAGAACAAAGAACTAAAAGACCTATGCAACACAAGAGAGGTGGAGCTACGGGTGGTGCCCGCATACTCACCATGGGTCAACGGGCTGGTCGAAGGGATGAACAGCAAGCTGCTCGGCCGGCTAAAACGGCTATGCGCACCAGACCTGGGCGGAGACGCAGATGATGAAGGAACCAGCGAGGGCATGCCAAGTAATTGGCCAGATCATCTAGACGAGGCCATCAGATCTCTGAATAACAGAATCCTACCAAACCTCGGGTTCTCTCCAACAGAATTATTGCTTGGGCTCGTAATTAATACCCCAAGGACACCAACGAACGAAGCAGAGAGGGAACTCGTAAAGGAGGACGTCCAACTCCAAATGGCCTACGTCGATCAACAGAGGACAGATGGATACTCTCAAATTTGCGATCATGCGGAAAAGCGGAAGTTGGCCTTCGACAAAAAGGTTACCAAAAGACAGCCTAAAGAGGTCATATTCAAAACAGGCAATCTGGTACAAGTCTACCGTAATGACCTCGATTTCACCCATGCTGCAGTTCGCAAGCTCATCCCCAAGTGGTCTGCACCAAGACGGATCTCCAGCCGTGACAGGAATTCATATAAACTAGAAACCCTGGAAGGCTTGCCTCTATCCGGAAGGTTTAGTTCACGAAGGCTGAGGAGATTCATCCCGAACGATGGGACTCACCTCAAGGAGGCCCAGGAGGCACTAGAGGAGGCACTGGGGGATTGGGACAAGGAGGAAGATGCGCCTGACAACAACGTGGAAGACGAGGGGAATGAGGAGGAGGAGCAAGAACCAGGGGAGGACCTAGAAAGCGGGGCAACGAGGACGCCGCCACACGAGGGGGGGGAACATGTAGCCGGGGAACCCGGCCACGACGCAGACTCGGACGGAGCGGACACAGGCAGATCACATGACCATCGGACCGCAGTAGACACAGACGGACTGTAGTAGATAGATTCATTCCATCATCTTGCCATTCCGCGCGTCCTGCCGTTGTGCCGTCTCCAACACGATTTCGGCCCAGTTCAGGTGGAATGTCGGTACCCATCAGGCAATCCCAGGGCGTTTTCGGGAAGCCAGAATCTCGAATTTAAATTTCAGGGTGCGCTGTGGTGATTGGATGGTATTTTGAGCAAGAGTGTGATTCCGAGCCATCTAATTGCCAAACGGCCCAAGCGTTCAAGGCCACGGTTTGGGCGGAATACCAACACCCATTGGGCTGTCCAAAATATACCAGCGAAACCAGGGGGCAACAGTCCAGTTTGCGGGAAGCTGAAATCTCAAATTTGACTTGATAACTGAGCACCGAGCAGGGGCATGAACATGGTTCGCCGGAAGCCAAAATCTCGAATTTAAAATCTTAGGACAATCTTGAATGTACATGTCTGATTACCAAACTGCCTGAGCATTAGTGAAGACCATGACATGGATAGAATAACAGTACTGACCTATCTGACATTGCACGGTTCGTGGGAAGTCAAAATCTCAAATTTAAATTTCAGCAATGGGAATTTGAATTATAGTAGTATTTCGGCTCGAGGATAATTGTACAATGTCTAATCAAACTGTCCAAACATTAATTGAGGCCACAATCCAGACAGAATAATTAGCTCACCAGCTATGGTTTTCAGGAGCTTGAAATATACATTTCAAGTTCCAGCAATAATTTAGAATGCCTGAGGAGAATTCAAAATGTTAGACCCAATTAGAGAAGAGTTAGGTGTGGATGTGAGGACCTAGGAGCGGATTGAAGTATTGAGGCAGCAATTCTGCGCATCAATTTGGGGGTGAGTTGGTGGGCAAAAATCTAGTAGGGGACTATATAAACTCACCATTTTCGGGCCACGTATACTTGGAACTTCCAGAAACGGAGCATCTACTATTTGTCCATGCAGGGTTCAGCAATCTGGCCACTTTTGCATCCGAAATCTGCTACTTACTAGCTTTTTCGCTTCCGTTTCTCAAGGCACCCACTGGGCATTCTAGGCAGCCCTGGTATGGTGATGATTAAATTTCCTGATTACCATTGGGTAATCGGGAAATTTAATCACCACTTTAGGATAATGATACATAGAATTGCTCAATTTAAGCTGAAGATATTGCTTGGGCATTGCAGGAGAGGTCAGATGTAATCTGAACATCTGTTGTGCGAGGCTCGTGCTGATTGTCCGAGAAAGTGGCTCAAGCCGGCAATTGTTCATGTTTGGCCCAGAGGTTAATGGCCAAAATTCACGTTACGACACCTTGTCTCTACCTCGATCATGTCAATAAATACATTTCATTCATGCATTCTTGTTTGATATCAGGGCGCAAGTTACCAGTTGGTTGCCGGCATTTATCACCAACAGACCAGCTGTCAAAGGTTCTTGATCATGATCATGCCAGCGCCAAATCTCGATCATGCCAGCTTCAGAACTTGAAGTCTGGTGCGTTCCTCATAACTCTCAAATATTGGTTTCGAATTTGCTCATTTTATCTTTAGAGAGGCTCAGGTATCTGCAGTCAAACCATTCACCGTCCACTCCCCACCGTCATTCCACTTCAATCACGGCCTGCTGTTCAAAGCACGATTCAGGTTCATAGGTCTGAATTCAGGTATTGCATTAGCTCGGCTCAGCTCATTGAGCTTGTTGGTGGTGATCGTGCCAGCCGGCAATTATCATTGGGGTTCAAGGGTGACCGTAATCTTGGGTGGGAGATCTGGTGCATTCTCCATAACTTTTCTATATTGGGCTTCAATTCACTCATCTTCACTTTTCATGTGCAGTATTTGCTTGATTGTAGGATTAGAACGGCTTCCTGTATCCATAAATTGCCCCAAAATGCCGGTTTCATACATTTTCGTGGTCATTCTACCTTAAATGTGCCAGGGACTCGGCGGTCCCCATGTCCATACTGCCGTAGCAATGCCACATGCATGAATTTGGGAGTATGTGGCTTCAGCAGCCCTGTGGCTGCCGTCCAGAGTCCAGACCGTCCACCAGCCCAAAGCACAGTAAACCCGGCATCGCGAAATTGAATGGCAACGGCCTCTGGTCCTAGATTCCTCAGGGCTGAGGGAAGTGCAATCTCCCCAATTGAGTCGACGGATCTGTGCTGTCCTCTGGTTGTGACATTGCTATTGGTGTGTCTGGGTCGAATATCCGCACGTCCACAGTTCTGACTGCATCAAGTTCTTCCCATCTCCCTCATCAAGTTATTCAATGTGGTCCTCACATATGTACGTACAGTGTCTTGTCTCTCATTTGTATAGGAACTTAGGACTTCAACAAAAGCTCAAATAACACATCGCCGAACAATTCTACTGCGTTTTCTGAGTGCCTGCCAGGGTTTTGGGTTGTGACGGGGGCCGAATTCAGTATGTACGTCTAAGATCTGCTAAAATTCAAACTGCTATTGACGGGGAACTTACGGAATTCTACCTTTCATGCTTTGGGCGCATCCGGATATTCAAGCAGCTCCACTTTAACAGGCTAGACAGGTCATCGGCCCACCCTGGGCATACCGAGCTGAGTTCTCCTGGGTGCTCCGGTCAATGGTAAAGATGGCATGAGCAAGATTTGGTTTCACAATGCAACGGGCGCATGCAGAATGCGTCAAATGGATCAATCGATCTTCACATGGAGAGGCTCACTCTGCAGTGAGCCATGACCCCACAAAAATATTCCCGTCATGTCCGGTCCCCATCGGACGGGCGATCTTCACGCATGGCTCTCTCCGTGCAGGGGCCTCTCCTCCGTGATCCATTCCGCAATTCCCATCCTAGCAGGGGCTTATTTCACTTAGCCCTATTCTCAGGGATTGTTTGGTTAGCGTTGGCTGCATTCCCAGCCTAATTATTTTCATTCTGGCACATTTCTGGAATACTCTTCGGCGCAATTCGACGCTAATGCCCGCGTCTGCTCTATAAAGAGGGGCGTTTTTCTGGTATCAAGCATCATCCCACCGCCTCCTCTTCTCTCCCCTCCTCTCTCCTCACTCTCTCTGGTTTTTGGCATATCAGACCTGATGTTGCCAGCCTCTTGCTCGCTGTCGGACCACACATTGCGGCTCGACGTGTTTCCCATTGGTGAGCATGCTTGCAAGTGTCCTGTAATCATATAATATCTTGTGTTCCCCAGTTTCATCCCGATGATGTGCGTGCTATCCGAGCAGGCTATCACCAGAGTTACAAGCAGCCACAGAAGTTAACGAACAACTCAACAAACATCCCCGACACATTCTAGATGACGATTGTGCCTTGCGCAATATCGGCATCTTTCGGTAAGGTCTCCTCTCTCTCTATCTTGGCAACCTGCCGTCTGATTCAATTGGGAATTTGGGCTAGCTTGCAGCAATTCAGTGTCTGCCAGGATAACCACAGGAACGCACTCCCAACACTCCACGCAAGGTATTTTTCACTTTATCAACGTCAATTTGCTTTGGTTTCATCGGCTCCTGTTCTTTCCCAGCAGATGTGGCCGACTCCCCCCGATATTTGCCGCCACCCTCAAGGACAATGGTTCTGTGGACTCAGTCTGATACCAGAAAATTATATTCACCCAGTGAATGACCGCCCACCCCTCCCACGACACCGCACTAGACCTTCCCTTCCAATCTCACAGTTGATTCTACCACCATCATCAGACCACCTGCCGCGCTCGTCGACGCCAAATCTTCAGGAATGGTGTTGCTATTGGACGGTGATGCCTCTCATCTGAGAGTGGCCGATCGGGCAGATAAATAGCTGGGGGAGTAGGATGCTGAGCATGATGACGGTGAGTTGGAAGCTTTTCTAGCATGCAAGCATCATTTCCCAGCACGTTGAACTTAAGCAACTCGAACAGAACAGTGCCTCCTTCAGCGGAAAATGTTTGAGGATCAGATACACCTCCCAACCGCCAGCACCCACAATTATTCTATTCAATGGGAATGGCAGTACGTGTCGCCCTCTGCTAATGAGTGCCACTAATGCGAATCGCCCAGTGTACCGACCTTGAGAACAGACCTGCCCCTGTCTTCAGCAGAAAATGTTTGAGGATCATCTGCGTCTCTCAAGTGCTGTCAACATCGAGTGATTGACCTGCTGCTGTGCGTGAACGACTCCCGTCCTCCACAGAACTCTTGGAAGCGAATCAAATATGAACGGCGCCTCCAACTCAAGCGGAAAATGTTTGAAGATCAGATATACCTCTTGATCGCTGCCAGCCAGTATCTCAGTGGCATCTAACGACTCGGAGAATGGCGGTACGTATTACCTCATTGCTAATGGGTACCATTGATTAGGAATGAGAATCATCCAGCACGTTGACCTTAAAGCAACTCAAATACGCTCATCCCCACCCGTAGTGGAAATTGCTTGAGGACCACGCCCATCTCTTGGACGTCACTAACAACATTCGGTTGAGTATTATTGATGCTACCAGCTTCTACAACGCCTCCGACTTCAGTGGAAAATGTTTGAGGATCAGATGCACCTCTCGACTACTGTTGGCTCATATCCCACGGAGCGTCCAACAAAGATGATGGTACATATCGCCTCACTGCTAATAAGCGCCACTAATGAGAGCTATCCAGCACATCGACCTCAAGGCGGCTCGGACACATCCCCATTTTCAACGGAAATTGTTTGAGGATCACACCCATCTCTTAGGTGCTAGCAACATTCTGTGCCCCCTGCCGCGTGTGAGCATCATTGACACCGCCGGCTTCTACAGAACTCTCGGGATGGTCCATATCCCAAACTCTAACAATCCCTAGTGCCCCAGCGCGTTCCCGACAAGGAATGGTGGTATCCCACCCTCGCAACGTCCCTACTCTACTCGCGCCCATCATTCATTCCCCACTGCCGCTGGAAGAGGAAATCTATTACTTGTATGTTGCAAACTCACAGCTAACCCTCCGCCTCTAATATAACCCGCCTAGTGTCCCCGCCCAGCGAATACCTGTCCGTCGCCATACACGGGGTCTTTGTTCATCATGTTCATCAATGTGCCCGGCCGTTCAATCCATCCAGCGAACTTGAAGGGAGTACCCCCTGTCCGTCAATGAGCGGCTGTCCCGAGCCCCCCTGCCTCGATATGTTGATCATCCTCCGCTGTAACCGATCCCAGCCCATACATCCCACCTTGAAGGACGACTCTTGACATTCAACATCAACTTTGGGTGGGGGCGCTCTTCCTCACGGCGTCGTGACCAAAGGCCCCCCAACTCTACACCAGCACCTGGTCCTTGCAAATCCTGAGTCTCTGCCCGCTCGCCCGCAGCGTCCCCGCCTATTGAGAGAAGGAATTACCCGCAAAAACCATCCCTGAGCATCTGAACGTCTGAATCAACCACAAAACATGCCGGACATCTTATTCATCATCCTGAGAGCCTCTTGCACGCTGAGTCACACCAAATACACGTGTTGTTGCCTGTCATGCATTCCATCGCTGCCTCCATCTCCCGCACCCTCAGTCCTGTTGTGCCAACCTGAGATGCCCCCTGCCCGATTGTCACCCTGACAGCGTGCGCGACATTTTCTCGTTTTCCCAAGTCGCCGCCATCCGCTCTCTACCACAAGCGCCCAAGCGCTCTGCTTCTTGTTGCTGAGGAATATTACTAGCATCAATTTAGCTCCCTCGCCCGCGCGCGACTCCTCAACTGACGAGCTGGCCCGTCTATTGGCCCTATCCGGGGGTGGTATTCAGCTACAACCATGCCATCACCTCAAAATACAGAGGGGATGTCGGTTGTGCTTGTCAGCAGTAGAGTGAATCCGGCACCTGCTCGCTATAGCATGTTTATTCTTAGGAGGTTCGTGTCTTCGCAGTTTCCCGCTCATTGTTATATCGACCGTTCATCATCTGGTAGGTATCCCATCTCGGCACTGCTGCCTTGTCTCTCCCGCCCATATTCCCGCCTTCCCCTTCCCCAAATCTGCCCCGAGTCAGTTGCTATTGCCATCCATATCTTATTTATACTCATTCCAACTTTCTCACCCGCGCGTGACCCCTCCCCCCCCAATCAACTACCCAGCCCATCCGTTCCTAGCCCTACCCGGAAGTCGCATTCAGCCGCGAGCACCCAATCATGTCAAAAATACAGAGGGGATGTCTCTTGTGCTTATCGGCGATAGACTAAATCCAGCACGTACTCACCATAGCATGTTTATTCTTAGGAGGTTCGCGTCTTCACAGTTTCCTGCTCACTGTTCTGTCCACCTCCCGTCATTCGGTACGTATCCTATGTATTCTTTATCTCATATAATACCAACTGCCACTAGATCCAATCCGCCCTCAGCATTCCAAAGTATATACAGATCGACGCCCCCCAAACCGAGTCACAGAGTAGTTTAACTTATACTATTATTGACATGCCTCTAGATATGCCGCTGCGCCGAAACACACTGCCGCAGTGATCAGCGGTACATCGTCGCTACTATTGATCGCGCTACTCCACTAACATCATCCTTTCAAGGACCTTGTCCCATTATCCGTCTAAAACCACTACTCGCTGTCGTCAACCTCCGAACCTTTAGCTCCCCCGGCCCACATCTCAGCAATCCTATTCCCTTTGCCATCGTACGTGAACACCTAGCTACCCTCCTCATTTCCCACTCAACATTCCACTATATATAGATCGATGCCCTGTAAACCGGCCATCACCATCCATATGTACACACATCTATTGTACTCGTTCTGGCATCGTGTAGACATTTGCGACGAATCCAATTTGTATCTCACTGCGTCGATACTTGGATTGCATGCACTATTCACGCTGTTTCAAGGGTTGAGCGCAGAATACACTGTACTCGTATGTTCTCATATTCGCACCGGTCTATGCTCATCTTCGTTCCAGGATACCGGTGACTGTATATACCCACATCCCGCGACTCAGGCTGGGGTTACACAGCGGGATGTCGACGCTTTTCATTCCATTCCAACATGCTCAGCCGTTTCTTCAACCCGCTTGGGGGGATCATTCATCGGTACGTCCCCCGGCATTCCCATCACGGTCCACTATTGATTTGTATATATCAATGCCCTATGGGCAGGGTTCTGCGTTGGGATTGTAAGTGCCATGCGCCAACCCTTGGCCAGTGAGTTGCTGCCCGAGCGGCGTCCATCGTCAACGCCCAATCCTTACCATATACACTACAGAGAACATATTCCAGACCCGCCCTGGTAAGCTACCCGATAGCCGCTCCCATCCCCCTGCTCAGCGTGGCAATATATATATCTGTGCGATACAGTTGTCCTGCAAACCGGTCATGACCCCAGTATGTTTACCGGGCACAACGTCTGTAGTAGGCCATTCTAACCCATTACGCTGTTTAGGTGCGGAACACAGTGAATTGTGTCGCACACCTCCAAGTCACTCAACCAACTTCTTCAATGTATATGGAACTACTGGTATGTGCACTCTTTGAACTTGCATCTCATCGTCTCATGAAGCCAGCAGGGTTTGACATTGAATGAAAATGGACAAGTGCACCGGCGGTGGCACTTGCGCAGCCGCCGGAATCATGTATTTTGTAGTAGTCTAGTACAGCAGCTGGCCAGGTATTTACGTACTTTGGCATGCGCGCAATGCGCAGTGCAGGGAGACCAGTAGGGCTGCCTCGTGCGCGCATCACCTGCCTACTCCTTTGCGCAACCCTGCGCGTGGACCCGCCTCATCTGAGCGTCCCTTGCCGTCACGCGCGGGGTGGTGGTTGAGCCAATAAGAGTCAAGACCGGATGCGGGGCCCTGAGTATACCATGTCCCGACGCGGGCGATTGGTGTACGCGCGAGTACAAATGGTGGTAGAGCCAAGACCGGATGCGGGCCCTGAGTATAACATATCCCGACGCGCGAGTACAAATGGTGGTGGTGGTTGAGCCAATAAGAGTCACGACCAGGTGCGGGCCCTGAGTATAACATATCCCAATGCGCGAGTACAAATGGTGGTGGTGGTTGAGCCAATGAGCCTGAGTGAATCGGTGTGCGTCGGCCGTACAGATGCCAAACTTGGGCCTGAACGTGGCCGTCACTGATGTACGCACGGGTGGTGGCCGCGTACTGAGCAAGCCCGACGCCAAGGGCGTAGGCCGTCAATGCGCAAATACAAAATATCGCTGGGGAGGTACCCGAGTTCCCGGGGCAGGGGGCAGCCAGATTCATTGATAAGCAAGCAGACACGCACCTTTTTCTCGTTCTCAATCCCGACAGCACCCTTCCACACGATCCCTTTCATTGTGTCTGTCATCCGGAACTTCTTGGCTGGCGGGTGTTCCTTGCCCTTCCCATCCTTGCCCTCCCCGTCCTTCTCTCCATCCCGCCCCTCCCCGTCTTCCCCATGCCCATCGTGAATCTCCTCCGTCGGATGCCGCGTCGGTCCCGCGGAATCTGTCCCCGTCATGTTCTCCGTGGCCGCTGCTATCCCTGATGCCGTCGACAGCGACTCGGCCTTTGCCTTCTCCTGCCTCTTATCTGCAAAACAGTGAGCAATCGCCAGAAACAAGGGATGACACGTACCCCATGCCATCACGCTCTTCTCCCACTCCTCCTCAGCTCGCGCGAATCCCTCCCGCGCCAGTCGTGCTAGCTCGACGAGGAGCACCTCCTGCCGCTGCATCAGCAGCCCCGTGTGCTCCTGGAACACCGTCCGCTTGATCAATTTCTACGCCACGTCAGTGCACGCCAAATGCCCCGCACGATGCCACTCACGCTCATCGTGAACTTGTTGTATGGAAACAGCACCGGCATCAGGTTGAAAAAGTGCTCGTCGTACTCGTCGTGCTTGATCGCCAGGATCGCCAGGTCCGCCAGCAGCGGCTTCAGGCTCGGCGGGAACTTGCCCTTGGTCGACCAGTTCTCTGCTCCGTATCAGTGCCTGCTCGGCCGATTCGATCAAAACTCACCATTGGCAATCGCCTGCTTCAGCACCTCGACGCTATCCTGGATCTCTGGGTGGAACGACGCCTGCACACCATTAGCCCGCGTCGACTCGTATGACAAAAACACGCACAATGTCAACCACCTTCCGCTTCTTCCCGCCCTCGACCAGGGTCACGTATCGCTTCCGCTTCTGCCCGGCATTCTCTGTCTGCTGTGCAGACTCTTCGTCCGATAATGAGATTGGCGCGTCCTTTGTGCCATCTTGGTTCGACGGTCCGGGGTCGATGGGCTGTTTTTTCTTGGGCTTCTTTGGAGTCCTAGGGGAAAGTGTCAGATTGCGGGGATAAGGCGGGGGCGCGATAATAGACAAGGAAGAAAAGAGCTGCGGAGCGGAATGAATGGCCGTATGGGAAGATCAAGGGAAGGAAGGAATAGATAATGGTGTTGAAGGGCTACAGAATGAATTCAACGATAAACGGGAAGGGGCCGCAGTTCCGGAGTGGACAAAAGAAAAAGAAAGAAAAGAAAAGATGGAAGGGAAATAAAGAGGTGATGAAACAAGGAGCGGAACGCGCAGCTCGCAAGGGGCAAGAAAAACAAAGGCGGAACAAGGATGATAAACAAGGGAAGGGAAATAACGAGGCGATGAAACAAGGAATGAAAAGTGCAACCTGATAGGGAGACAAGAGAAAGATAAAGGCGAAAAAGGGAGAAAGGAGCTGCGGAGTGGAATGAATGGTCATACGAGCGCGTGGGCGCCATTGAAAGTGAGTCGTGCGTCGAGCACGACCCAGAAGGCAGAAACGAGCATGATAATCCCGCGAAGGGTCTCGCACTCGACGCGAGGCAATCATGAAAGATAGATGATGAACACGTACTTGTCTTTGAGTAGCGCAACCTCCCCAGAGGAAACATAGAAACCCTGCTGCTTCGTCTGTGCAAAGAACTTGCGTTCGTCGACTGCGAGTTCCGAGTCGTCAATGAACGGATCAGAGACGTCGTAATACTCTGTGCCCGCATTCTTCCTCTGTCGCAGCGGCTGCGTGAGCAGGGCATGGCTCGGAATGAAACATGAATACCTTTCGTTTGAGCTTCACACCGTCCTGCTCGGGCTCGGGCTCGCCCTCGCTGTCGCTGGTGTCGCGCTTGGTGGGAATGGGGGTTGGGGGACGGAGGCCATTGGCCCGGGCGATGGCGGCGATGTCGACCTCGTAGTTGTCCGGCCCGCCGAGGCGGATGGTGAGACGGATCGTCTGCAGCGGGGGTGCGGGCGGCGGGGGCGGGGACGGGGACGGCGAGCGGGGCTTTGGTGCCTTGGCGGACTTTGGTTTTGCCGATGCCGATGCCGACCCCGTTGGGCGGGGGGTGCCGCCGTTCGAGTCAGCAGTGACTTGGACCACGTTCGGCTGATTTAGGAGGACTGGGATGGCAATGGATGATGGTTCAATGGGGTCTGTGCTGGGCTGGTGGGCGAGAGCCGAGCCCGCTGTGGGCAACGACGAGGAGATGGTGGAGATATCGAGCATGTCGACGTCGGCCATGGGCTGGGTGAAATTTCTTGGGTTGCGAGGCGTCGAAGGCTGTGTGAAGGCAAAGATGTGGGGGACTTCCTAATGCGGAAGGTACCCATCGTCCGTGCACACTTTGCTCCTTTTTTTTTTTTGGCCGCTGAGAACGCCAAACCATCCGCTGGCGGATTTTCGCCCTCCAGGTTTTGCTTGGTATCATTGGCGCGGCGCTTGCCGAGACTGATACACGGCCAAATAGACCATCACAAGCTGCCGCGGTCCACTTCAATGCATGCCATGTATCGCAGTAGCCGTTTAGTGTATGCTGACAAGGCTCAGTGTGGCCCCACCAAAAAGTGCTCTGATTGTTTTTCAACGTTATCGCATCAATGACCCGAGTGTTACATAATATTGATTCGTATTCTATCATTCGCCTGCCATTAGCAATACTCTAGCGTTCCGTCGTCTCGTCATTATATCCTACATAGACACCGATGCATATCCAAAGCTGGACCCCTCCAGGCCCCGCGCGATCAACGTAAACTGATTCGCCGCGTCCCGCGTCTTCTTCAACGATCGTGACCTGAATACTTGGCCTCAGCACAATAAGAACAGAAACCAAGCACACTCACCCCAGTACCGCCTTGATAAGCTTCTCTTTCGCATCAGGCCCCGCCTTGGACGGCACAAAGTCCTCCTGCAACCCCGTCAGACACCCGCATCGCCAGCACCAAACGCACTCACCGCAAACAAAATCTCGCGCATCCACACGCCCGTGCGGCCAGCCCCGTCTCCCGGACGCCCCAGCAGCGTCGCCAGGAGCTCGATCAGATTCGGCACCGCACTGCGCGGGGCAACGCTCGCGAACCCCACCAGCACCGCGCGCATCAGCGCACGCCCATGCGCAGCCAGCAGCTGATCCTTGTTCTGCACGAGCTCATCCAGGACCGAGCTCTGCAGGATGAGGGAGCTCTACGTGGGCAATGGTCAGTCTCGCGTATGATACGGGCGGGGAATACGAACGACGAAGCTGGACGCGGCAACAAGGGAGTAGCGCTCTTGAAGGGACAGCGACCGGACAGCCAGGTCCATCAAGGCATCCAAACCGCCCTGGGGGAGGTTGTAGAATGCGCTGGTAAAGTCCTTGGCTACCTATGCGACATGAGCGGGTCTAATCAAGGACAGCGGCTAAAATGACATACCCTGTCCATACACGAAAAGAACTCTTGAACGATATCGGGGTTCTATTCTGCGTCAGCATTGCATGCCTCACCAGCAAAATCCACTCACTGCCTCCATCGCATCCGGCTGCCCCAGCATGCCCAATGCACAATGCAAGAGCACCGGCAACACATTGGCCACCACCGCCTGTGCGCCGGGCAGCGGCCCTGTCTTCAGAGTCAGTGAGGAAGAGGGGGGGTACAGCTGCGCAATGAGAATCGTCGCAAGCGACAACCACGCGGCGGTGAGCCGTCGCTGCGCCGCGATACACACGAGCTCCAACAGCGGTCCCGCGGGGAGGGTGATCAACGTCGTGTCCGACGGCAGGCATGTGATCGATTTAAGCAGATCGCTGAGAGCCTACGGAGCGGGGTGATCAGGTCCACACCAACGCCAAAATGAAAATAGCAGGCAGCACGCACATGGCCAACGTCGGTGTCTGTAGACCAGAGGTCGGCAATCCCGCGGACCACAACAAAGATCTGCTCGCGCAGCTTGACCATGCGCGCATCTTCCCGCGCATGATTGATGAGCTCGAGCTCGGTGCTGGACTCGGTGCTCTCTTCAAGCAACGTCAACACGTCCATCGTTCGCGTAAGGCCCTTGGCAACGCCGGACAGAATCTCGAGTTGCAGAGTCGCCATCGTGCGCGCGTCATCTGGCCGCTAGAAAGCAGAAGGCATGAGAGTGGTCCCAGTTGATGGCTGGAATGTACCTCAGGCGCGGACCGCAGCGCGTCCGCCAGTTTGGCTATGATAGGGTTCACAATAGCCTGGTGACGCAGTGAAATCGCAGCTCGCGTGAAGAGTGGGCGGGGATTACCTCAATCGGAGGTATCTCTTGATCCGGCGGCATGGCTTGAATGACGCTCGCAATCGACTGAAGGACCTTTCCCCTCTCGGAATCCTTGGAAAACGGAACATCAGAAGGTCGCTGGGGCCCAAGCGCAAGGTGACTTACAGGAATACGCTCCAGCCCAGCATGCAGCTCTGCAAACGCAGAAATATGGGGTGCGAGTGCCTTCCTATTCAAGTCACACAGGCTGCGGAGGGCGATGGCACCCTGGAGACACAACATGGAGTCAGTGATAGCCAATACAACATGGCCAAGCACAGTCATGAGCAGGCCCGAGGTCTCGGGCTGGGTGGCAAACCACGAGGCGTATGCACCTGAAGGCAATGAATTGGCATGGTAAGTTGGAGAAAGCGTTGAACTTGCCAATGACGCCGAGCGCTGTGCGCCGGATCCGATCGTGCCCGGTAGATGGGAGCCGTCCGAGAATTTCGGGACTAAAGAGGCGCGACAGGGCAAGATGGGGCGTCCGCTCGAGATCGAGCGCCTCTTGCACAGACTGAATACAATGTAGGGTTGCCTCAATGTCCTAAGCGGAAATTTCAATACAAAAGCTGGAACAGCGGGCAGTCGATCACATGCCTGCCATCCGTCGTTTTCTTGCCTCTTGTCTAATCGCTCCGCGATGTCGTTGACATAGTATTCTAGGAGGTCATCTTGCAAGATGTAGTAACTGGACCCCCTCTAAGTGACGGTTTCATTTGAGTTGCAGGTACATACGCATTAATCAGGGTATCCCCCACGTCTCTTCGGTATCTGGTAGAGGCGGTTATAACGCCAAGTTGTCGGTGGACGCGACTTGCTTACACTTGAAACTTTTCCACTTGGTCTGCACAACACTGGTTAATGGATTTCCACAATCATAGGTAGTGGAGCCGACCTTTCGACCATCCGTTGCCAGGGCCTGGGAATGTCACTTTTCTCCGTAACACTTGGACGAGCTCGACATACACAGCTTTGCCTAGAGCGGCTTGCTCCGCGATCTGAGCCTCCATAATTCTCTTCTTCTCTTCATCATCCTGTCCTTCTTCTGGAACAATATTTTCGGCACTCCACAGGGCCTCCTGAAACAAATACCAAAACCCAAGGGTCATTTCACTTTCTTCCTCGTCGACGCCGTAATGTCCTAGGAGCCCTGTGTATACCAGTACCAGACGAAGAAAGTTTTGTACCAGTTGGCCCTGCGTCTTTCCCACCGGCGGTGACACCACTGTGGTCGAAGCGATGTTGTTAGCAACATATAACGTTGAGTGGTCGCCGAATGCAACAAGGAGTTTGCATAATGAGTGGGATGTCTCGCCTACCACACCTGTTCGCGACGTTTCCTCGACTACGCGGCTCCCAACTGAGTCCATCCATAGAAGTAGTGGTTCAGTGAGGGTTTTGCTTCCCGAGCCATCAGAAAGTGCAGACTTTGTCATAATTTCTTGCAATGCGTCGGAGGAAGCCACGAATATAGATTCATCGTCAAAGGACGGATTGAGGAGATTGATGAGGATCGGAATTAGTGGGGTAAGGTCGCTAGCATTTCACTTAAAGCACAATTCCCTTGAGACATACATGAAATCATACCTGGTTGGTAAGAAGGGCATCCATGCCTGAAGGCAACGAAGTGCTGATTGAACCTCTGCGGGTCGAATGGAAGCGGGTGCCGGATTAATAGAACTTGTAACAGCTTGTATGACCATGGGGGTCGCATCCATCAATGTCCGCTGCATCTGGGTTCTTCACCTCAAGTAAATGCCGTGCTCTTTCCCCTTGATCTTGCCAGCGCAAAGCACTTACTTACTCGGCTCCAAAAGGTCTGCATTGCTAATCTCCTCCGCCACGATGGCCAGGAATTCGTGGATATGCTCCGAAGCCGCCCCGGACGTCGAAAATGCCGTCACCGACTGGAGTATCCAATCGGGCCAGCGGCTCGGGCGTCCAGGTACCAATTTCAGTGCAAGGGAGGTGAGCTGGGCCAATGTCATGATAAATAGGCGGGGGACGGTGAGAGCGGGCGTACGGCGACGAAAAGTTTCCGCAGGATGAATTTGCCCCGGCCAATCGCGAGGGAATGCGCGCTAAGTTGAAGGATGAGCTCACGGAGGTGTTGGGCTTGTTCTGGTGGAAATGAATCCCTAAATACAAATCGTCAGCACATTGGGTTGAAGCGCTGAGCCCCCGATAGGACGTCTCGTCAAGCAAGAGGTCACCCGCAAAGTGCAGAGACCATTCATCAAGTCCGAGTCGATGGCTTGGAGGGTCGCCTTGTGAGCAAATCGCCATATTCGTCGTTCAAGAAAGAGCGAGATCACCGTACTCCCATTGGAATTCGTCCCTTCGGGATGATAATCCGACTCACCAGTCTCTCGCGATCTTGACCTGCGCCGTATGCGCGCCAAAAAACTGCACATTCTGATCCTGATGCTCTAGCAATGGCACCACCAACCCCCACGCCTCCGGACGTTTCTGAATTTCGAAAAGTTCTTGCTGGAGACGCCTCAAGACGTCCGGGGAGGTATTCGGTGTCGGAGGCGCGTAGGCTTGTTGAATCAACTAATGAAGAATAAGGCACTTCTTAGCCTTTTAGCCATGGCCAGACGAACCTGTGCAGCCCGTTCGATGTCAAATAAAGAAAGGGTAGGAAGGAAAGCGGAATTCGCCATTTGTTGGGTTATGACAGGATCGAAGGAAGTGAGCCTTGTGGTAGTCTGAGCTACAAATGAGAAGCGGACTGTGGATCATTGTTGAAACGTTGATGGTTCACCAATACATTCATGAGCGACCAAGAAATCCAATAAAGTTATTCTACCAGACATGTCTACAGTGATATATACAACGCCACTAAGGCAGTTGGGTAACCTCAAACAACAGGGAATTCGGAGAAGTATTGTGGCTCTGCGTCTTCGCATCCTAGCCATTCAAGCCATTCTTTCGTGTGGAACATTTCTCTCCGTTTGGGCCAGGGTTCCACCTCAGAGATAGACCCGTTCTGACGCTTCTTCACGGTCCAGTGCACATTCTTGACGCAAATTACATGAACCATTGGGAACCCGAGCTCGACGACAGACGATGCCCGAACCTGGTCAGATGAAAGGCCAATGTATCGTAGTCCATGTGGAATCCCCGGGCGCAATTGCTATAACGATAGAACTGTTAAATTACGTATAAAAATGGAAGATGGGTGCACAAACAGTGAAGAGTGCAGGTGTTGGTTGAGTCAGGCCCAAGCTTAGGGCAAGAACACTACGCGGAACGAGCCATGCTGCGAGGCCTGGCGCAAGGTCCTTCGGGTAGCTGATGGTTAGGCCCCGGAGGTTGGTGAGGGTGGGTAAGACGCCCCATATGGACGCATCGAACCCCACATCGCGTTGAATCATATCATCGACAGCTGTGAGTTGCAGCGTCCGAAGTTTGTTTCGGTCACGAAGGAATTCGCCGATGGCAGGGAACAAGTCTCGATCTATCATCCGTCGGCTGACCCCATGCACAGTAAAGGAAAAATGGCGGAGGAAGGGGAGGCAGGATTGTAAAGACCTGAACTGGGATGATGCGGTACAGCCAAGGGTGCATTGGAGTGTTAGGGATTCAAGCTGCCGGCCATTAATAAGAATATCAGTAAATGCCTGGGTTCCAGCGGGGAAGAGGCCAGAGAACGATATGTGCGTAAGATTGCGTATAGAAATGGCTTCTGACGGAAAAATTGCAACCGGGCCATTGAGGGAAATGGTTCTAAGCGTGGTGCGATTCTGAGCAATAAATGGCGTCACAGGACATGCATTTCCTCTCTGTGCTGTGTAGGAGAAATGGGCAAGGTGCTTGAACTCGTGGGGTCCAAACTCAGTGGGTCCGTCAGGAGTACTGAAGTGAACATTAGAATGTGGGATAAGTATTCAACATGATTGAATTCACTCAAGCGACAATCCCCGCAGGCGGGATTACAGCACTCTAGTATCTTCAAGACAGGCGTTATACCCTCGGACCCGGCGGATATGTGAACATTTCGGAGATTGACAAGTTTAGGCAAGGCATTCGTTAACATTCCTATATGGAGATCAACGACGAGAAGAAGATCATGATAATTCTCCCACCAGTTTGGAATGCCATTGAACCATCACGATCTCGTTTAGGTGCATAAATCTTCAATGTGCGCACAGCACTGGCGAATGCCGGATTGATGATTATTTGCGTTAAAATGTCGGCGCTCCTCTGGGCTTGCCATGAATCCTGAGCTTGGTCCTTGTTGACGACGGGCCAAGAGTCAGTCTCCTCCTCCAAGTCGATTGTCCCAAAGTGAAGGTCCAGCTCCCGGAAAAGGAGCTGGCTGGCGACGCGGGATAGAGCATGGGGGACGAACAGGAGCGCTTTGAGGTCCCGGCGGGGGAGGAACAAGGCTATCTCGCGCCATATCTCAACTGAGAATCGATCCTTGTTCCGTGGAAGGGGGGACAACAGCTTCAATTTGGCATGAACAAAACGCACTCTCTGTCAAAGGGAAAGTAAGCTACCTTCTCCACCGTCACCGAGCGTTGATGTAAAAGGGCCTTGGCTTCTGGGTTATCAGGCTCCGCTGCTAACGCGGCTTGGAGGTCTTCATTCGGAGTCATTTGTGATAAGTTGGGACTCCAAAAATTGCTTCAAATAGCACACACCTTCCTGGGCACCAAAATGAGAACCGGCCGTGAGTCGAGCCCGGGCGCGCAGTATTCGGGCCTTGGCGGTATTTTCGGGCGAGAGAGTAGAGATCTGGAGACACGATTGAATGGCATTTTCGACAACTGTTCTAGAGCGGCTGAAATATTGTTATGTGAAGGCCTATCATGGGGTCCGACGGCAAAACATACCCTTCGAGATGCAGGCTGCGCATAGCATAAAGGAGCAAATCCGCCTTCTGGTTGTCAGTCAGGCATGAGGAGACATCCCGGATGCTGGCGTCTAGGATCTTGGGATTGAAAACATCCATGAAGTTCGTATAGGAGGGGGGGAGATTTCCGTTCAGAGCTACTTCTGCCCGTGTCGGCTGACCGTTAAACGTTGTGCGTGGAAACCAGTACGGCCTGGGCTTTTCAATTGTGGGCGTATCTCTGCGTATCCGCCGTCAGAATCCCCGAGTGGAACGAACAATACATTCCCAGTGGGAAGAAATACGGTGCCTCGTTATGTCTGGAGGGTTCCAGAGAAGTTCTAGAAACGGGACCACCAATGATAAAGCTTACGGCAAGATAAGATAGCGTAGCCGATGGAATTCTGGGCCTGGCTATCATGATCTCAGTTGACAGTATTATATTGCCCGGTAGCAAAAGATGGTTGACAGAAGAGAAAGTAAGGCTAAGGTTGTAGTACAACAACAAATGATCGGACGAGTACTACATATGTACTTCGAATAAAATACAACCACTCAAAGAGCAGTGGCGAAAGACAAAGAAGTTACTGCGCCACGTACTGCGCGTCCCAAGGATAAACAGGTCGCTTCGGATTCGAGTCATGTACTGGCGAACCGCTGAAATCACTACTGGACGCAGAGGGTAGCGAGGGCGTTTGGAATTTCACAACAGAGAGTTTGAGATGAGATTGGCCAATCGAATGCTCTTCGTGTTGGGGAGGGATGCGTTCACGGGCATTCAACATCGCAAGGAACGAGCCGACGTAGACTACAATAAAAATGGTCAGGGAATAAGGCGGCAAAGGCGGGGGAACATACGTCTGGTCAGGAGGAACTGCAGCCCAAGAAAGATGAAGTTGTTGGGCATGAGAATGTACTGCGTGGTTGTAAGGAACGGATACAGGTGGTCCCAAGCACATGACGAACCGTAAACATGGCTGAGAGAGAACACGCGCTATAGGGTCTTTGTTTCAGCCCATGAATATCACGGAGAAGTCAATGAGTTACCTAGTGAATAGCCCCGAACTCAGGGTGTATTGCATGACGCGTGATATTCGCGAGTTCAAACTACGAGCAAGTCAGCCGACCGCAGAAGCACCATGCGTTTGTCACTGACCGGCTTTCTGATCCTTTGCTCTTCCGCAGGTAATAACACATGGCGGTCGCAATGGTGAAATCGATGGTCGTTGCAGTTGCGAGTGAAGCAGCGACAGCCCACTATCAGGAGGTCAATAAGATCTAGGAGGCAAGGACAGGAAAACTCACAGATATTTCATCCAATTCGACGAATGTATTGACTGTGTAGCTGGTATACGTCTCAGTGCAGAACGATGAATGCAAAGATTCGAACATACATTTCGTATGCCAGGACTTTCCGGGTACCGGGTCAGTTAAAGCCATTAGGGTATTCACAAGAAGCCAATTACCTATTCCAATCCCTAAATCACCGCTGACGATCAGCATTTATTTACGCTGATTGCAGTAAGGGCCTACCAAATCCGCCTGCAACTACTGATACCTGATTCCAGAAGTTTAATAATAGAAATGGCCACATGGTAACAACTCACCACTAGGTATCCCAAGACGCCGCGGTGGTAACCGCTCACTATTTTAAAATTATCATGAGCGACGTTCACATGGGAACACGGAATACCAACGCAGCCACACCCGGAATGTGTACAAGCTGGGGAAATAAGTAAGTAAGTGAGGGGTGGAACGCATCAAGAACCTACCTCTGGACCATGAGAATAATAATGACCTATAGTGTAAATGCAATTTAGTAACCTTGCACCGGGGGATGAAGAGGCGGCTTACATTAGCCGCCACCTGGAGCTTTGATAAGATTGACATTAGTGATCATTTTTTCGGAGCTGCGCAATTTAGAAACCTTTATGGACCTAGCATGGGAAAGGTGAGTTCTAGCTCAAGAAGGCGGGAGAGGGATGTACCAGGTAATGTAGGCGAGGCCCTCCAAGTGGCCAAACCCAGTGACGATGTAATGATAAACGGAGTGAATTGTGAGGAAAAGATGAAAAGTGTCGAGAGACCTAAAATGGGGGTAAATTAATATATCCACGAAGTTCTGCTAGAACGTACCAAAGAACTCCAACCTACGATCGAAGGTCAATTGAATAATTGATCGCATCGCAGCGATGCGAATATCGAACATACCGATATTCTATGTAGCAACGTATCTTGCCGCCAGAAGCGATGAAAGTACCAGTATGCTTGGAGTGTGGTAATGCCAAAAAGACTGTCGGGTGCAGTACAATTGAGATCCTCATAAACATGGGATACGCGAATCACTCACAATGCAGAAGCAATAACACCGAGGAACGCCGCGCCAATGGTGTTGTCCACAGTCTGTTTCTGCACGCTCACCATTGCTTGAGTCATTGGGGGGATGTGGTCAAAACCAAGGATGAGTGCGGAGCATATGAGGGAGGGCAAGGAAGATACGAATATCCGATACCCAACCGCGCTGTGCCTAATATTACATATAAGCCCCAATCGGCCCCAACGGAGCCGTGTCCAGCATGAGGGATGGACAAAAGGCGCTTACGCACATGTTGGTGGCGTTCTTTTCGGATTTGCAATTTGCCCAGAATCAAGATGGCTAAAATTAGGCCCGAGATCAAAATCAGGCTCGCATCTATCATAGCCGGCGATGGGCGTGTTCCCAACGTTGCAGGCACGCGGCAGTGGGAAATGATGGGAGCGCCATGCCACTTGTAGTCACAATTCCTACATAGCACCTACCACTAAGTTACATAGAATGTACGCAGGATACTCACCGGATTGTGGCGAGAGAAGTATGATTCGACATGTAGCATGTGCGCTGCGCGCTGACATGTTGACATAAACAGATGGAGTTTCGTTGCTATGCTGGTCAGCTGGCTGGAGATTAAGATTGAGATTTTGGAGTTGATCGATTAGTTGGTGATATCGCTTGTTTATTATCGGCGTTGGTGTGCACCGTCAGCGGGGATGGTCGGGGAGCTGTGTATGAAGGTGGGAGCAACTATCCATTTCCGGTTAGATTTGTGAACACCGGAAATGGCATCAAGTCTTCGCTCCAATGGAGCAAGCACCATGGGCTTCAATAACAGTAACAGTAACTTAGAGGACGATTGACCATATTCAGTTAGAAGTCCTCAGCTAACAAGGCCACTTAGACATCCGGAGACGCCTTGTAGGATTAATCCGGAGCGATCGTATTAATCTCGGTGCATAGATGGAACACCCAGCGTGCTCTGGATAAGGCCTGGCAGGTACGACAAACTGGAGTCATGGCAAACATGAGGCCAAATTCAGGGATTGAGCTTTGCGACTGACCTAAGCTGTGATATATCATATGGCAGGAGCGCAATCCTGAAACAAAAAAACTTATGAGATGCGTTGATGTGGGGAGAAATGGTGCCTACATAATGCATCATGCGAGGATATTGTGGGTGTCCCGAACTCCCTGGGGTCGATGTGTACGATTGAGATGGCGTGGGATGGCGAGCATTAGGCGGGCGCAAAAACATACCGAGATGACGAATTCTCTCGGGGCAGTCCCATTCTCCTGGCGGTGCTCAAAGCCCGAAACACGAGCCGCACATTTCGCCGAATTCTAAGATTCCTCACAGAGTACGGAGCGTAGCCAGGTTTTAATTACACTATTGCAAAGCATAGAAGATTCATATGAGTGAGGACATACGTCTTTAGGCACCCCCTCGCCCCCTCCTGCCTCTTCTACCGCTTTGGATTCCCCCCACCTCGAAGTCGTCATGACAACTTGCGATTCCTCCCGCATATCGGCACAGACGATGGAAAATTGAGAGGAGACAAGGCGTCGAGCTATAGCCGAACTTTAGGGTAGTGTTACAGTGAGCACTTGTACTAAGTGCTCATGCCAGAAGTGATGGATATGATTGCGAGTGTCCAACTCCCGGCGGCGGGCATTCACGCCGCCGGCGTGCAAGTCACATGACGCATTTAAATTTGTCCAATTCCGGAAGTCTCCGTTCAAAGATTTGACCACTCCGGTCTGTTGGATTTCCTCTGCGACCGAAAATGAGCTTGACATCGTTATTCTCTTCGTTCTTCACCGTTCACGCCGACGCGCAGGAAGAGTCTCAAGTCACACAGGCCAGCGCCGAAGTTAAAGAGGAGGAACCCGAAGCAACGGAAGAGGCGCAAGAGGAGGAAAAGGTAGAGGAGGAAGAGGAGCCTGAAGACGTAGGTTCTCGTCCACATGAACACGCTGATCCTAAAAGAAATTTTGGAACTACAGATACATCCTACACTTCGCGAGGAATGTCAGAACTCAACAAAATGTGCGGCTCTCACGAAGCACTTTGAACATTGTCAAGAGAAGGTCCAGGGAGGTCAGGGCTTCAAGGGCGAGGATTGCGTCGAGGAACTGTGAGTACTTGGTCATTTTGCACACCTAACCCCGCTTAATGCCTCACATTGTAGATGTGCGTAGTTTTCATTCTTGCCATGTCATGTGTCTGTCTTAACCGTACCGCGTGTGCTGCTATGTGCGTTTTACAGTCCAGTACGTCGCTTTTTTATTTTTTGTAGACCGGGGGCTGATGGAGTTGTAGCATGATGCATTGCGCAGATGTAGGTCTTCTCCCCTCCAGCCGAGCGCATCTCATCTTCCCCTAGGACTGTGTAGCACCGAAGCTTTTTTCCAAGCTAAAATAGAATATATATGATGGTAAGTCATGAAACGCTATTTTTGCTGTCGTGAGTTGAATGCGCCTGGAGCAGCTTGGAGGGCTGATCTTCATTTTTGGGCCCCACACTCGCTACACAATAATATGGCAGGCCTTAGACACAACACGTCAAATACACATTTTACTTGCATCCCCCACGATTTGCAACACCGTTCCGAAATTCAAAGAGTCTCCGAACGTCCAAATACCCCCGTCCTAGGAACGGGGTCTGTGCGTGTCGTTGTCAGTCTTGAGGCCCCGGACGCGCTACGTTTGCGTGCAACTCCCTGAGCTTTCGACCATTGTTGCTGTGGTCTATATCAGTATACTGAGTACTAATTCGCAGCCACCACCAAATCACCAGCCTCTGCCATTTACTCTTCATTCCACCTTGCATCAATTTATTCAACACCCTCTTCGAAGCTAGAGCTCAAATCTAAGTCCTCTGATTCGGGCTCGTAGACCAAACCCTCTTCTAATGTCTCTAGGTCTGATTTTGGATCCTCTGGATCTCATGGATCGCCCTTCTGCCCATCACAGGCGAGGGGGTACACATAGTTTTGGCTGATGCGTTGTCTGATGCCATCGCTCCAGGGATAAAATTTTCGCTAAATTTGGAGCAAAACACGTTGAATTTAGCATCTGTCATCCTTCTACCTGCCTATGCAAGTTTAGGAATGTTATGGCGAACGATGCTTGTCTATTTCTAAAATGACCTAGATGCCGCAACGACAACGCGCCTCGGTGGCTGATTCTCCCGCCCTCATGCATAGATCATTCATAGGCTGCGGGGGAAGGCATATTGTGAGGGCCTGATATACACGATCGTCACCCCGTGGGCTTGACTATCGAGGCCGGAAGCAAGTGCGCTGGTGCTTTGGGCGTTCAGACCTAACAGTGACACCAACATTCAAAATGGTGCAACGCGAGGTCTCGACCATATCACGTGCCTGTCCATATATAAACTCGAAAGGTCGCCTTTGGCGACAACACCTTGCTTTGATCTTAAGCTTTCATTGGCATGAATGGACTTGTCGGACGGATCGCACATTGTCGGACTGTTGATGCAAGTTTGCGGGGATTTGTCTTGGACAAAGAATGGCACAGGGTTACTATATATAGGCAATTATCGACCAGGGAATGACCTTGACAAGCAAGGTGAAGCAAGGTGACTCAGGGGGTGCCAGACGCGGTCGTCCCACAGCTACCTCATCATGGCATGTATATCGCAAATTTTCGCTAACACCTATTGACGCTAATACATTACCCACACAAAGCACGCGAATTCGGACTCATCACTCCCCTTCATGCACAGAAAATGCGACCTAGTCCACTTGTGTACGGCTTCCCAATCACATTTGCTCCATTGAGAGCGAAGGCCAACACAGGCCTCTTCCCTATTCCCCCAGGTCTGAGTGGAGATGATCTTTGGAACGCGAAGGATGACCAGGCGGATCGCACTTTGCGCCACTTACTCGGAGAGTCCGCCGAGGCGGCTCGGATTCCCTTCGATCAGGTCGCCTACGTGGATGCGCTAGCATATGGTACAAGGAAGCAGCGGTTTCTCCTTGCCATTGCGGGGTGTCAGAAGCCGAGGATGGACATCCTCCCTCAGGGAGAAGATATGGATCGGCTGAAGGAGCTCATGCGCAGTTTTGGGATCACTGCCGAGCCGCAGTGGTATAGGGTCGTCTACAATTGAAGCAAGGTAGAGGTTCTGATTTCGCCTGCCTTGGGACTTACTCCTAATTTATAAAGTGCCCTGTTTCGCCCTCCCGCCGCCTTCATTAGCCCCGTTCTCTGGGGTAACAATACCGAAGTACAACCTTAGGCTAAATTCCAGAGATACAGCGCGACGAGTGAACGCGTTTTGTATACATGCATCAGTTATTGTATGTGTTTATGAGTAAGATATCGAGACTATACCAAAGGAATGATGCTTTCTCCGGGTAGCATCGGCGAGCGATAGCGAGAATTTATAATGCACTGTTCATGTTGAGTTGTTGTAACCCGTGGGTGATGTTTCAAGTACGATAGGGACGGTATGTAGCTTCTAGACCTGTAGCCGGCCCCTCTTGACACGAAGCTCATTAGTAAGGACCATACCATGCCGAAGCTGTACCTGCTCCTCCTGTCTCACGGGTTTGCCCACAGAACTCTTACCACCGCCATCTGAACTCTTGTCGTCTAACCGTGCTCCAACCGATTCTGAAGTGGTGCAATCTCAAAATGCTATTGATTCTGCGGAGAACAGGATGTCGCTGTTACAGACAGCAATGGCTGACCTTGCAGAATGCGATACCCTTGTGCCAGACACAGGGGTGATCCAGGTGCATAGGCAAACTTATGTTAAAGGAGTCGCTTTGGCAAGCGTTTCAAACAAGTAGCGTCGGGTCGCCCGCCCGCTCATTTCTCGCATTGGCTTTCACCGATGAACCTGATATACACGAGCGAGCTGGGTCGCATTTTTTATGTTCGGGGGGGTAGTGAGTCCAGGAGGATCAGGATAGCAAACAACAGCGAAAGTGTGTAACTCACAACGGGAGCCAAAATTTCGGACGCCGCCGGCTACATACCTGTCTATGCGTCGTTTAATTTTCGCGTCCAATTTTTAGAATCGGGGCTTTGGGTTGGTCTGAGGTCTCACATATTCTCACTGTTGACCTTTATCTCGACTCTGGACATCATCACTCATACTTGGTAAGTATTTCAGAATGTTGGATAAACGAACGTTGATGGACCCTCTCTTCCCGCAATAAATATCATCAGCTTTGCAATTGTGGCGGATCTGGTCTCCTGTAGTTGAGACAGCCCCACCAGAACCTTCCATCTAAGCCAACATCCAGCAGCTCCCTGGGGGGATTGATCAGATTTCAATATTTAACTGTCTGGGCCAACCAGACCGGGCCGCTTTTGATCAGGTGAACTGGATACCTTTTGATAACTCGATTTTAGTATCTGACGTGGAGTTATCCATCGCAACGGTTGAAAAGCCAGCCCAACGCAGACGGATATCTGCGCCCTGCTAGTATAAGCCCCGTCGCATTGTGATTCACCGTGTCTCTTGATATCTTTATCTTCGCTCTCCCCGTTCGTCAGCCAGGACCATGCCATGCCAAAAATGCAGCTGTACCTCCTGCCTTACCCTTGCGGGTTCGTCGATTCCATCTACAAAATTCCCACCGCCGCAATCCGAACTCATGACGACCAATCGACCTCCGACTAATTACGAGGTGGCACAGTCCCGGATCATTATCGATTCTGCGGAGAAAAAGATGTTGTTGTTACAAAAAGCAACGGCCGGCCTGGTAAAACAAATAGCTGATGTGCGTCGCATGATTGGAATGCACAGGGCCGCCATTTCGCCACTGAGGAGTTTTCCGCCAGAACTCTTGGTGGCGATCTTCGTGGAATACATCGATGTGGAAGATCCCTGTCCCGAGCTCCCATCCCCTGTGTCACATCTCAGCCTCATGCGGATATGCTCCCGGTGGAGGACGATTGTCCTGGAGACCCCGCAATTTTGGACCAAGATCTCCGGCTCCACTCCGGTGATTGATTTATGGGTCAATCGGTCGAAAGGGTCGCCTCTCGATGTGCGCTTCGACTTGGCCTCAGCCGATATTGATTTGGCTCTGGATACTCTCATCCCGCAAGCGCACCGCTGGGAGCAGGTCCATTTCACCCTTCGATCGGACTCTAATTCTGTTCTGTCGCCCGTGCGGGGCCACCTCCACTCATTGAAGAAATTGAGGATATCATGTCGTAATACCACTAGCACCATAGATTTTTGCGAGGAAGCTCCACAGTTGACAGGGATCTGGCTAGAATGGGTCCTCAATCCCTTCACTATCAAATTGCCCTGGGAGCAGCTACAAGATTGTAGACTCGACGGAAGCATGATCACGCTTTATACCCTCCAACAAGCCAAGAATATTCGGACGTGTCATTTGCATATGAATCGTAGGCGCGCTCCCCGAGACCGGCTGCCAATGGAATTGGTACCTCGGGAGGTTTGTCCCTCAAGACTCAAGACTCTAATCGTATCATATTGGTACTTGGGAGACAAATACGTTAAGACGTTCTTCTCCTCGCTTACTCTCCCATCCCTTCAAACTCTTGAATTTCGCTTTCCAGAGTTGTCTACCCACTCATCGAGGCTAGCGCAAGCTCTGTCCGGATTTTTCGAACGGTCCTCCCTGCACCTTACCACCCTAAAACTTATCGACATCCCATTCCCCCCTAGTAATCTCGTCGATTACCTCACACTCATGCCTTCCCTTGTTTCCCTCGATATTAGGTTTACAAGTAACCACTCTCATTTCATTGACGATGACCTCTTGGGTTGCTTGACCTTCAATCACACCAATCGTTTGGTCCCTCGCCTTAACTCCCTCACTCTTCGGGGACAGGGCGCATTCGACGAACAATCCCTTGACAATCTTATCACGTCACGGAGGGATGTCACCCTGCAGGATGCGGGGGTCGCATCACTCGCAAACCTTGTTTTGAACTGCACCACTCCAGCCGACTGGTCTCGCAGGGACCTCCCCTCGGTTCATCGATTTGCATCCGAGGGACTTGATATCACGTACGGATGTGACTGGAACATGGACCACCCTGCTATGGACGTGGCTGACTTGTCGGGCGCGTCTAGTAACGGCGGTTATTGATATTTAAAAGCGGGTCTATAACGTATTATTTCTGAGCCTGGCCTGTTTTACTCTTCACAGTGCGTTGAGTGCTTACATGCCTTCCGTACCTCTATATGCCTTCTTACGCATCTGTATTGTGGAGCTAACACTGGGCGGCGCGGGAGAATCTAATTGAGAAGCTGTACACGAGTACTGGGCTGGATCGCGTTCTTTAGCGGGTGTAGAGGGGCCAGAGGATCATGTTAGAGCTATATTATATATAGGGCAATTCTTGCCAGTTAATCGATCGTGTGTGCCATTGTCCATCGCTGTAGGTTAACACATTTTTGCACATTTCCATTATGGAACTAACATTGGATGACGCAGGCAATTTATGTAGCACTAATCCCCCAAGCGTCTCAATGTCACCCCCACAAATGGCCTGCAAGTTTCAGTCGAATTCGGCTGATGGCACAATTTGACCTCCACGGCGTCGTCCTTCAACAAACCCAATAACACGGGCCTGCTGGTTCCCTCGGCACCTCTAGGATATTTTAAGCCGTTATCATCGTGCGTCGTAAGCTACTCGTAGTTCAGATAGTAGTTTCTAAAGCTATTCGGCTGGTTGCTTGCATTAGTATACAAATGGTTGACCCTGTACTACGTCCCAAAGCCCTGCATATTCCCTTGAGTTGATCCATGTTATCTCTTTGAGAGAGTATGCTCGTCCTCGGTTTGCGGTGCCTTGCGAATCTGCGATAGTAGGAACTAGCCCTCTTCTCTGCACGCTGGCGCACCCGGGCAGACGAGCTGATGGAAGGTGATCCGAGGCGCCTTGGCGAGTGTTTCAAACAGGTGGCGTCGTGTCGTCCGCATGCTTATCTCTCGCATCTGGGACGGTCAGGCCTGGGGGGAGCAGGAAACTCACAATATTGTGTAATGAAGGCCAAATTTTCGGCCCGGGATGCTGCTGGCCACGTGTCCGCGCATCATTCAATCAATCGCCTGTCCTTGAATCCGAGAATCAGCACTCGGCCTCAGTGTCACTCAGTTTGTTGACCTTCGTCTGGACTCTGATCATGGTTCTGAATGCTAGCATAATATACTCCTCTGAACGGACGTTAGCCAATACAAAGAGAAGAATGTGCAGCAGTTTACGCGTACCATGGGCGTCGCCTGTGATCGCCCCTTCGATCAATAGGGGGTTTCACGGTAGACGAAGTTGGGCCAACTTGACCCCAAAACATCCTAATGGTGGGCTGTTTGTTCGTTTCGGACAAGTTTGTAACCTCCTGAGATGGTAAGCGAGTCGCTGCTGGACCCTGGTGGCCAAATTTTCAGGCGCCGCCGGGTCCACGCGTCCTTCAACTCTATCTAGACGATTGCGACGAATTTGGCCTCCAGTAGTTGAGGTAGAGACAACCCCGCTGGAACAAAGTCGGCGTTCAATAACTCTCCTAGGAAGATTGACCCGATCTCGATATTTGTCTGGCCCCAACCAGACCAGTTCCATACAGGGTGCTTTGATCAAGTTAGTTTCTGATAACTCGATTCCGATATCTGACTTAGATTTGTCTATAGTTGAAAGGCCAGCCCAACCAAGGCGGTTGTCCTTCAAGTTATCCTTATAATCGTGTTCGCGCCAATAGCGTCGCTCTCAGCAAGGACCATGCCATGTCAAAACTGCAGCTGTCCCTCCTGTCTCGCTCTTGCGGGGTCGCAGATTCTACCCACAGAACTTCCACTACCCCCACCCGAACTTATGACAACTAACCGTCCTCCAACTGGTTTCGAGGTGGGACGGTCCCGAATCGTTATCAATTCCACGGAGAAACGGATGTCGCTATTGGAAGCAGCAATGGATGACCTTGCGGGAGAAATGGACAAAATACGTCGCGTGGTTAGGATGCACAGGGCCGCCATTTCGCCACTGAGGGCCTTCCCGCCAGAAATTCTGGTAGCCATTTTTGCGGAATACATTGATATGAAAAATCCCTGGTTTGCGCTTCCACCCCCTGTGTCACCTCTCAGCCTTATGTGGATATGCTCCCGATGGAGGGCGATTGTCATGGAAACTCCACAATTTTGGACCAAGATCTCCGATTCCACGCCAGTGCTTGATTCATGGATAAATCGATCAAAGGAGTTGCCTCTTGATTTGCACTTTGATCTATCCTCAGACGATGCTAACCCGACTCTGGGCGCTCTTATCCCGCAAGCACACCGCTGGGAGCAAGTTCATTTTACCCTCCGATCGGATTCCAATTCTGCCTTATCGTCCGTGCGGGGCCACCTCCGCTCATTGAAGCGATTGAGGATATCATGTCTTAATATCACTGGCGTCTTGGATTTTTGCGAGGAAGCTCCACAATTGACCGACATCCAGCTAGAAAAAGTCCCCAATCCCCTCGTCATGAAATTACCATGGGAACAACTGCAAGATTGTACACTCGACGGGAGCATGATCACACTTTATACCCTCCAGCAAGCCAAGAATATTCAGACGTTTCATTTGCAGATGGATGGTAGCCGCCCCCCCAAGACTGGTTACCAGCGGAATTGGTACCTCGGAAGGTTCGCCATTCGAAACTCACGACTCTAATTGTATCATACTGGGATCCTGAAGACTTTAACATCGACGCGTTTTTCTTCTCACTCACTCTTTCATCCCTTCAAACTCTTGAATTCCACTTTTCAGAGCTTATGACCTCTCTATCGAGGCTAGTGCATGCTCTGTCCGGATTTTTCGAACGGTCCTCCCTGAATCTTACCACCCTAAAGCTTACTGGCATCCCATTCTCCCCCAGTAATCTCATCGATCACCTCGCGCTCATGCCTACCCTTGTTTCCCTCAATATACGGTTTGCGAGTCATGGGTCTTATTTCATTGATGACGACCTCTTGCGTCGCTTGAGCTTTGGTCGTGCCAATCGCCTGCTCCCTCGCCTTAGCTCCCTCACCCTCCGGGGACATGCCTCGTTCAACGAGCAATCCCTTGACAATCTTATCGCGTCACGGAGGGATGCCATGCTACAGGATGCGGGGGTTACAAAGTTACTCGTAACCCTCGTTTTAAACTGCACCAAACCAGGCGACTGGTGTCGTTGGGAACCCCCCTCGTTCCACCGATTTATATCCGAGGGACTTGATCTCACGTATGGACTTGACTGGGACATAGAACACCCTGTTATGGACATACATGTAGCTGACTTGTCGGGTAGGTCCAGCGGCAGTGACTCCGACTCTGATGTTTCAGAGTAAGACTATAATGTGTTTTATCCGTTTTCATTATGGGGCCAACACTGGGCAACGTTTGAGCGACCCGAGCCGCGTTTTCTAGTGGGTGTGGGGGTCGTGTTGGGGGTATATTTATAGGGCGATTCTTGTGAGGACAATCAATCATAGTATGAGTTATTTGTTACTGTAGGTCAACGCTTATGTTCGCTGTTAAGTGAGCCTGAGTTTGCGAATGTCATCTCGCTTCATCGGAATGCGCAGCCTGGCCCCCGTCTCACCACTGAGAGATTTCCCGCCAGAACTTCTGATAGCCATTTTTGCTTAATATTTCCACTATGGAGCTGACATTGGGCGATGTGGGCGATTCATGTAATTCCCCAACAAGTGCGGCCACGAATGGCCCAACGTACCCATATAGTTCTCAACCAATATCAGTCAAGTCTAAGTACCGTATCGACCTCCTCGATGCAGAAGTTTGACGTGGGCTCGCTGAGGTGAATTGTTGGCTCTCGCCACTGATTGTTTAAGATAGGCTGGAACAAAAATTGCTGAAATTGCCGTGGGGTCCGGACTTGAAGGTCTAGCGTGGGATTGACCTACTAGGCGCCCCTCATGTTTGAGACGTACGCGTTTGCGAGGATTCAGCATTGCGAGGAACGAGGTCTGGGTGTGGGGCGACTCGGAGCACACATAACGGGTTGTAGATGTGGCTAAAAGGGAACAACCACCGAGGTATATTACATAGCGCACAATATAATGCAGTACGTCTGATGCTCTGGTTCCGGGATTAGCCCACAAGGCGTCCCAAGATCTTCTGAATTGTAGCTCTGTTTTGGGGACTCAGAGAAATTTGACTGGAAATTAATACAGAAATTAACTGGGGCGCTCATTATTTAAACAAGGCGTCCTGGCAGGATATTTATTCTGAATCGCAGCCTTGTTTTGGGGACTCAGATGAATTTGGCTGGAGAGTCATACAGGAGCGAACTGTGTTGCATTTTCTGCACTTGACGGGAGGTGGTGAGTTCAGGTTTTCGTGTTCTATCTGAGCATCAGGATAGGGGTGAAAATATATAACTAATTTTGGATGCTGCCAGTGTTAGCCACGTGTCTACGCGATGGCCAACCGCACCCGACTTGATTTTATCAGGCACCAATCTCATAGATTCTTACTGCCGGCGTTCGTCCAGAAAGTCTGGACGTTGTTACTCCCATTTAAGTAGTAAGCACATGCGAGCGTCGGGTGAGCGCACGGCACTGACACACCCTCTCTTGCCGGCCTCAGGTAATAAATATTCTCAGCTCTGCAACTGTGACAGATCTCGTCTCCTGCAATTGGGATAGCCCTGCCAGAACCCCCATCCAAGTCAGCGTTCAACCTTTCTGGGGAAGATTGACTAGATCTCAGTCTCCCCTGATATCTTTGCTTTTCCCCATTTGGGCCATGCCGTGCCAAAACTGCAGCTGCCCTTCCTGTCTCGCCCTTGCAGGTTCGTCGATCCCGCCCACGGAATTCCCACTGCTGCAATCTGGACTCATGACGACCAACCGTCCTCCAACTCATTACGAGGTGGCGCAGTCCCGAATCATTATCGATTCCGCGGAGAAAAGAATGCTATTGTTACAAGCAGCAATGGCCGACCTTGTAGGAAAAATAGCTGATATGCGTCGTGTGATTGGAATGCACAGGGCCGTCATTTCGCCACTGAGGGCCTTCCCGCCAGAAATCCTGGTAGCGATATTTGTGGAATACATTATGAAAGATCCCTGGCCCGAGCTCCCATCCCCTGTGTCACATCTCAACCTCATGTGGATATGCTCCCGGTGGAGGACGATTGTCCTGGAGACCCCGCAATTTTGGACCAAGATCTCCAACTCCACGCCAATGGTTGATTTATGGGTCAAACAGTCGAAAGCGTCGCCTCTCGATTTGCGCTTCGACTTGACCTCAAGCGATGCCAATTTGGCTCTGGATGCTCTTGTCCCGCAAGCGCACCGCTGGGAGCGGGTCCATTTCACCCTCCAATCAGATTCGAATTCTGTTCTATCGCCCGTGCGGGGCCGCCTCCGCTCATTGAAGAAATTGAGGATATCATGTCTTAATACGACCGGCACCATAGATTTTTGCGAGGAAGCTCCACAGTTGACTGAAATCCAGCTGGAAAGAGTCCATACTCCCCTCGCTATCAAATTACCATGGGCGCAACTAGATGATTGTATACTCGACGGGAGCATGATCACACTTTATACCCTCCAGCGAGCCGAGAATCTTCAGATATGTCGTCTGCATATGGATTGTAGACGCACTCCCCAACGCTGGTTGCCAATGGAATGGGTAGTTCACCACTCGAGACTCAAGACTCTAATCGTATCATATTGGCATCCTGAAGACTTTCACATCGACATGTTCTTCTTCTCGCTCGCCCTTTTATCCCTTCAAACTCTTGAATTCCACTTTTCAGAGGTTATCACCCCTCTATCGATGCTAGTGCATGCTCTCTCCGAATTTTTCGAACGGTCCTCCCTGCACCTTACCACCCTAAAGCTTACTGGCATCCCATTCCCCCCCAGTAATCTCGTCAATTACCTCACACTCACGCCGTCCCTTGTTTCCCTCAATATCAGTTTTGCGAGTGAGTCTCACCGTTTCATCGACAATGACTTTTTGCATCGCTTGACCTTCGATCGCACCAATCGTCTACTCCCTCACCTTAGCTCCCTCACTCTCCAGGGAGATGCTGGATTCAGCGAACGAGCCCTTGACACTCTTATCACATCACGGAGGGACGTCATGCTGTGTGATGCGGGGGTTGCATTGCTCGCAAACCTCGTTTTGACCTGCACCATTCCATACGACTGGGAAGGCTGGCCCGAACCCCCATCGTTTCACCGATTTGCATCTGAGGGACTTGATATCGTGTATGGACATGGCTGGAACATATAACGCCCCGCTGTGGACGTGACTGAATCGTCGGGCGCGTCTAGCAGCAACTCTGATATTTAGTAAGTAAGGGTAGGTCTATACCGTATTATTTCAGAGTCCGGCTTGTTTTTGTTCTCCAGTGTATGCTAGGCGCTTGTACACTACCTTTTATACCTCTATATGCCCATCTTATGCATCTCTATCATGGAGCTAACACTGGATGACGCGGGAAAATATAATCGGGAAGCTGTAAATGAGCACCGCGTTTTCTGGGCGTGGAGGGGCCGGGGGACCATATTAAAGATATATTACATATAGGGCAACTCTTGTGGGGAGCTGCTCGTTGCCTGTTGCTGCGGATTAACACTTGCATTCGCTGCTGAGTGAGCCTAAACTTGTGGAGGGTGCACGTCGGCGTCTCACTCGAGCTCTTTTGCCCAGAAGTTCAACGCAGGCTCGCTATTTATTGTTCAAAATCAATTGTAAGCACGGGTCTTGCTGTGAGGCGGTGGGATCGGCCTACCCCATGTTTAAGCTGAATGCGCTCGCGAGTATTCAGCATTGCGAGGAACAACGGTCCGAAGGACACACATAATGGGTTACTAATAAATGTAATTATGTAATAGAGAACAACCCGAGAACAACCATATATCTCCAATTTTCCTTTTTGGGAAGCGCTCATCACTTTTTTTTTCTTTCAACATTCTCAAGGTTTTTAGGGAACCCTGTATTTCACTACTTGTACTACTTGGTGAGCACTTACAAACTTCGGATGGTGAATGTTGATAAACCCTTTCTTCCCGGTCTTAGAGTAGCAAATATTCCTCAAGTTAGCCCCGCGATTGTAACAGATCTGATCTCCTAAGACCTGGAGTTGACTTGACGGCTCCGCTGGAACTTGCACCCGAGCCAACGTGTAACAGCACTCTGGGGAAGATTGATTCAATTTGATATTTAGTTGGTTAGTTAGTTAGATCAGTTCCATACAGGCTGTTTCGATCAGGTAAACTGGGTACTTCCGATAACTCGATTTTTATACCTGATTCAGTCATCTATCGCAATAGTTGAAAGGCCAGTTTAATCCAGGCAGGTATTCGCGCCCTGCTATAAGCTTGCCTTGCGCCGTGATTCCGATATCTTTGCCCTCCCCGTTCATCGGCAAGGACCACGCCATGCCAAAATTGCAGTTGCTCCTCCTGTCTTGCTCTCGTGGGTTCGTCGACTCCACTCACTACAGAACTCCCATTGCCACCATCCGGACTCACACAGACCAATCGTGCCGCAACTGATTTCGAAGTAGCACAGTCCCGAAGCATTATCAATTCCGCGGAGAAAAGGGTGTCAGTGTTACAAACAGCAATGGCCGATCTTGCAGAACGAATAGCCAACATACATCGCGTGATCGAAATCCACAGGGCTGCCATTTCGCCACTGAAGGCTTTCCCACCAGAGCTCCTGGTAGCGATTTTTGTAGAATGCATTGGCATGATGAAAAATCCCCGGCTCGCACTCCCCAAGCCACCTCTCATGTTCATGAAGATATGCTCTCGGTGGAGGGCGATTGTCTTGGACACCCCGCAATTTTGGACCAAGATCTCCGACTCCACCCCGATGGTCGATTTATGGTTAAATCAATCGAAGGAGCTCCCTCTCGATTTGCATTTCGATTTATCCTCGAGTAATATTAATTCGATTCTGCGTGCCTTTATCCCGCGCGCACACCGCTGGGCACGGGTTTATTTTGTCCTCCAATCGAATTCCAATTCTATTTTATCGCCTGTGCGGGGTCGCCTCCGCTCATTGAAGAGATTGAGAATATCATGTCGCAATACTACTAGGGCCTTGGATTTTTGTGAAGAAGCCCCGCAGTTGACTGAAATCTGGCTAGAAAGAATCATCAATCCCCGAACCATCAAATTACCATGGGAGCAACTGCAAGATTGTACACTTGACGGGGGCGCGATCACACTTTATATCCTTCAACAAGCCAAAAACATTCGTACATGTCATTCGCACACGGACGATAGCCGTGCTCAAGATTGGTTGCCACCGCCACTGGTATCTCAGGTTTGCCACCCAAGACTCGAGACCCTAATCGTATCATATTGGTACTCTGGAGACCTTCACGTTGATACATTCTTCTCCTCACTCACTCTGTTATCTCTCCAAACTCTTGAATTTCACTTTCCATCAGTTGAAATTGGCCTACCGAACCTAGTCTGCGCTTTGTTCGGATTTTTCGAACGATCCTCACTACACCTTACTATCCTAAAACTTGCTAGCATGCCATTTTACTCTGATGACCTCATCCATTTCCTCACATTCATGCCTTCCCTCGCTTCCCTCGATATCGAGTTCTCTTGGCATCATTCCATCGATGATAAATTGCTGGGTGGCTTGAAATTTGACCACACCAGTCGTCTGCTCCCTTGCCTGAGCTCCCTCGCTCTTCGGGGACGGGCTTCGTTCCGAAACAGGTTGCCATCCTCGACTTGCTCACATGAGATCCTGTATGTAAACAGCTATTCACAGTAGTTAGGCAGGAGAATGGACCTAGACGCGTCATCGCGTGCCATAGGATCCATTCATACTAGAATTACCATGATCGGTCTCTTGGATGTGACTGGAAGTGAGCTTAACATTGTCCGCCTCCGCCCTTTGCGTCGGCACGCAGCAAGAGTTTCAATTCACAAAAACCAGCACTAAAGTTAGGGAGGAGCTCAAGGCAACGGAAGAGGCACAAGAGCTGCTACTCTTGTTATTGAAGGAGATCAGGGCCCGGGTGAGCCAGGTGACCTACAGGCTCGTCGGCAAAGCTCCACACTCAAGGTCGTCCCAAAGGCGCTCCCGACGCGAGGGCCCGCATCCATGGATGGGATTGATCAGGTAGCAACTCACGAACGGCACACCTTGTGTGTAATGGCGCGCCACAGCATGAATGTGTGATCGTCTAACATGGCTACAAACATATGCTGAATGTCACGGTCAATCAATGCAAAGAAAAGGGCGTATCTGTGTATTCCCCTCTGGGGAATTTCAAGGATTTCGGGACGAACAAATGTGCACATCCGCAGGATCGTAGAGTCGTTTTGAAGGGATGGTCACGAACCTAGGGTAAAGCCTCAATGGATCATACGTAAACGAGCTTCCTCTGGGGGATCCGAGGTCCGTGACGGATCGCTACATCGTACACCGTGACGAACACATGTTATTGCCCTTCACATGATGTCCAGCCTTCATGCCAGGATCCTTCCTGGCCCCACACAACTATGTAGATCACCCTCTCGTTCCACCCCGGCACCAATCTGATCAATATGGTATCTGTTATCGATAGCAAGACCAGGTCGACCCCAGTTTTTGATAACAGCAAGGTTACTGTTGTTTTTGTGTTAGGAGGACCAGGTGCAGGTATGACTCCATCCTTTGGCATCATCTGCATCGC
Organism: Infundibulicybe gibba; assembly: GCA_015501065.1. Classification (NCBI taxonomy): domain Eukaryota; kingdom Fungi; phylum Basidiomycota; class Agaricomycetes; order Agaricales; family Omphalinaceae; genus Infundibulicybe; species Infundibulicybe gibba. The sequence goes on along the minus strand of JADNYI010000049.1, from coordinate 119,724 downwards.
AATTTGACGAGGCCACATCCAGGCAAGGGCACACAATGCAACATGCTCGTAGAAGACTTTGGATTCGCCCATCTCTCCGGTATCTATTCATTATCGCCTCGTGACTATAGGCGAAACTTATTGCTCTCCAAGCGGGAGATCTATTGCGCGCTGAGCAGCATCGCGAGGGTTCCCAATATGGTGAACTAATTCGTAAATGCATTCGCGAAGGCGCGGTCGCTCCGGTGGAGATTATCACCGGGCTCCTCAAAAACTCAATGCAAGCCATCCTTGATGAAGGTAGATCTTCCGAGGGTTGGGGTGAAGGTCAGGGACGCTTCCTGATTGACGGATTTCCACGCAAGATGGATCAAGCCATCAAGTTCGACGAAACGGTTAGTTGTTTTCGCATTGTCACTGGAGTATCTAAATGCTTCTTAGGTGTGCAAATCATCGTTGGTACTCTTCCTCTCCACTACCGAAGAAGTCATGCTCGCCCGATTGCTTGAGAGGGGGAAAACAAGTGGCCGGGAGGATGACAACGTCGAGTCAATCACCAAGCGTTTCCGTAGGTTCCCTCAACCCATGCGGTTCCCCACCGCTCACCATTCATTTCAGATACGTATAAATCAGACACAATGCCTGTCATTGAGCATTACACCAAACTCGGCCAGGTTGCGGAGGTACGGTGCTCTTTCCTCTCGACCATTTTGTTGTTCTGATAGTTTTCCTGCAGGTTGATAGCTCTCGCTCAGTAGAGCGGGTTCATGAGGATATCAATGCTCTCATTCGGGATATCTTTTCCAGACACTCCGTCGCCTCGGCATGACTCGGAGCACCATTGTAATAGTTTTTGTTTACCAGGATCGATTCACTAGGACTATTTTGATAACTGCGTGCCCTCGGAGGACCGTATATAGCTTCTAGACCTATATCCGGCCCTTCTTAATATAGGGATAGATCATAAACGACCTTTCCCTAGAAAATCATTGGGATTTGGCTTCAAAAACGCAATTTTGGACACAGGTGAAGCCCCGAAACTTGAATCCACGCGTCATGGATCGCTATGAACACATGTCTTTCGCGTATTCAGATCCAGGACCCACACCTTGACTTCGTACTTGGTGGGTGTTTACGAGAGCAAATCAAATATTAGCTTTGTCGATTGTCGCGGACCTGGTCTACTGCAGCTGAAACAACCCTGGAGCCTTCCAACAGTGGCAGTGATCAACACCTCTCTGGCGAAGATTGAGCCACTCTCAATATTTAACCGGTTTCCGACAGACTAGTCTTCGACTACACAAGTCCGCAAGGCTGGTTGCGCAATAGCCTTCCATTATTTCATTGATTTGTATCCAAAGGACTTGAGATCAAGTATGGAAGCGATTGGGATATAGGCCACCCTGCTATGACCATGATCGAATCAGATCGATGAGAGTTAACTCTCCAGGTTCCTATAGCAGGCTTCTGGAGCCTAATCTGTTTGGAGGGGATTGTATTATTCTGGCTCTTCATACCCGCTCTAATGTCTTCCGTACCTCTACACGCCTATCTTACGCATTTATATCATGGAGCTAACATTGTGCGACGTGGGCGATTGTCTCGTGTGACTCCGAGTCCCCGATGGCTGGCAGCGACGGCAGGCGACGGCGGCGGCCAAATCTTCAAGCTTCAGGCCTTCAGGCGCCGCCAGGACACGTGCTCACGCGCCCTTCAACGCGACATGGTCTACTCTCCCCTCATTGGCACAAGTAGGTAGCAGATTGCCCAAAATGACTCAGGGTGCGCCAGACATTTTTCATGTTTTTTTTCTAATAGCAACCAGAGCCGCGTTGCGCGCTATTTTTCTCGAAATAGACAACATTTTGTTGTTGCGCTATGTGCTACGACTGAACCATTAAAATCTGGTATGCCGACCCCCGCAACTTCTACAGACTCGACAGCATGTGATTATGTTTTGTTTTTCGGCACCAGGGTGGGTTGGATTTCAAGGTCGTGAGAGTGAATGCGGTCATAACCCCGGATGCTCGCATTGCAACCCTTTGCCCACGCTGTCATCTAGGCGCCATATAAACGCCCACACCCCGGGGCCCTTAGACCTTACCACCATCAACGGTACGGTATCAGAACTCCGCAAATACACATTGTTTCTATTCATTGTCGCGCCGACGTGAGTGTCCCTCAATTTCCTACACAACCGAGAGCGAGGTTCCGATGAGATTCAAATTGCTAATCTTGAACCACCACATGGAATAACATTAGCCAGAGCATTACCTAGGATGTCCGACGGCGATGTTGCTCTGCCAGTGCCACCCTCGATTCTGGACACCGATCTCTACAAGGTCGCTCCTGAATGACGCTTCTCACAAGTGCCTATCTGATATGCACCATCCAGTTAACGATGCAACAAGCCATTTTAAGCGAGTTCCCAGATATTCCAGCTACCTATCGTTTCAATAATCGCGATAAAACTGTTTTGTTTTCTCGTCATTGCGTGGAACAATTCACGGCAGCCATCTCTCGTCCGTCTACAATATTCCTTGCGTGGTCGTCTGACGATACCGGTTTGACCAGAATTTTCAAATGTGTCGCTAACGAACGATGAGCAACAGTGGCTCTCCAAGGCTTGTCCATTCTTTACACCCACTTACCTGGCCTACCTGGCCAAATACCGTTATAAACCAGAACAAGTGCAAGCTACCTTCGAGCCAACCTCAGAGGATGGTACGCTGGGAAATCTTAGCATAGTAATCTCTGGACCATGGGTAGAGGCAATTCTCTGGGAAGTACCCGTTATGGCCTGCCTTAGCGAGACATATTTCAAAACGGTCCAGACCGACTGGAGCTACGATAATCAGGAAGGTACTTGATCACAATCTTGTCCTTGTACTCGTGCACATCTATGATTACGAATCGGCAGAGCTTGCATTTATCAAAGCGCGCACCCTGCTTGAAGCAGGATGTTCATTTGGCGACTTTGGAACCCGCAGAAGACGGTCGCTTCATGCGCACGAACTCGTGCTCCAGGGGCTTATCCGTGCGTCCGGTCAAGTCAAAGGCAAAGGAAGCCTTACTGGAACATGTAACGTGAGCGAGGGTTAGTCCATACATAATGTTTCTCACCCTTTCAAAGGCTTACTTAGCGCGCAAATATGGGTTGCCGGTGATTGGGACCATCGCGCAGTACGTCTTTGCTGACATTGCTTGCATAAATCTTATATTTGATCAGTGAGTGGTTTATGGGCGTAAGAACCGGCCTCTACAAGTCCACGGATTCTTGACTGTTCGATGTTCCTAGGTCGCTGCCTTGAAGGGATATAAACGCGCCAATTCCGTCGCTCTGGATCTATGGGAGAAGACAGACTCTGGGTCGGTTCTCATCGCTTTGACTGACACGTTTACAAGCGAAGTATTCTTCAAGGTACGTTCAATCTATCCGTGGAACACCAGAACCCTCGCCCACATCCACGTCCAGGATTTTGTGAGTGATCCAGAGCGCGTACACCGATGGAAAGGCTTGCGTCACGATTCGGGATCCCCCTTTTCCTTTGCTGTGCGGGCAAAAGGAATGTACGACCAACTTGGCATCAATCCAGCCGAGAAGCTTATGGTATATTCGGACTCGTTGGACGTTCATAGAGCGCTGGAAGTCAAAAAGTATAACGATAGCCTCGGGCTGACCAAAGGTTTCGTCCCTTGTGATTCTGCACTACCCGCTTATATATTTATACTGACGGGCTAGTTTTGTTTGGCATTGGAACCTTCCTAACTAACGATTTCAATACTGCATCCAGCGGAGGGACCGAGAAAAGCAAAGCGTTGAACATGGTCATCAAGCTGGCCTCTGTCAACAATACACCATGCGTCAAGCTTACTGATGATCCCATGAAGGTAAGTCCTTTTTCTGCGTATCGCGCCTCCGCTTGAATCGAACACCAGGCTACTGGGGATGCGTCTACGGTTAAGCATGTTAGGAATCTCCTAGAATAATCATTCCTGGTTTCCATGCCGCCGTTGCGAACCATGTTAGCGGACTCTCATGAGGGACGAGGTAAAATACTACCAGCTCTCATGTGTAGTCGGCCTGAAATGTGCGCTGTGCGTGCACCAACATAATATCCATGGTATGAATCAATAATGAATAACGAAACTGAAGGCTTTCGGCGTCCGATCCAAAGTGCATCACCTATCTGGTAGGGAAACTCGGCGACCCACGACAGACATCGAATTCAGACTTGTGCGATATGTCCGCGTTGTAACAGTTATCAATGCACCTCGTATACTAGTAGAATAGTCTAGTTATAGAAAGGTAATCGCATAGGTTTAGAAAAGAACGTAGAACTGGTCCCTGGGCCTCCAAATCCGACAGTAGCTGACGCCCGGTGACTAAGGTAGCGCAGCTAATTATGTAACACTGAGCGGACAGAAACCAGGAGTCCAGGGCGCACATTTTGAGTCGAGGTCCTGCGAGATAGATCCTTTGCCAAGCGTACGTGTTATCATGTAGGGCATTTATGAACACGGTGGGGATTTCGTGTTTCGTGTTTCGTCTCCCCACGCCCTGCTGACGCATTCCTTCGCCGCTCGCAGAAGATCATCTCTCTAATGATATATCATCGTCTTTCGTTTGTTCAGCACCCTCCCTAGGACCACGATCCCGATTGATCTAACGAACATCGAGGCCTGAGGTGTCCTTTCTATCTGAATTGGCATTTGCTACTGGTAGCCATGATAGATCCGGGGTGTATCCTTCCAAAAGTTTTTCTATCGCGCTCGTAGGTTTGCCATTTCGGTCCGGACGTCGGCCTCGGCCTTGATGCTTTCGGTTGCCCAGTCGATGTGGAGCCTATCCGCCACCACCACCACCCATTGGAAATTTTGACTATTGGAAATCAGGGAACGTGGGGTGGAAGGGATGGATGTGCCACGACTAATTCTTTAAATCCGACATTGAGGTATCGAGTGAGAACACATTACATATAATTTACCCAAGGACCGAGTACTGATGTCCCGGCCGGACCGGGACATATCGGGACATTCTCGAGCGCAGAATTGGGGTCAACGGTCACACCTAATCTTGAAGTTAACCATACTCCGACTTCTGCGTGGGCGCCACAACGACTGCTAAATCTCCACCGACGCCATGTCTGTTGAAGTACCACGGAAAATCCTACACAGCAAGAGATCTATTGGGAAATACCCAAAGATAGTGGATTCACCAGCATACGATGCGTATGCAGATTTGGCTGTTGTCAGTATATTGGTTGATATCATATTTTTTCAGATCAGAGGAGGACAACGATCCCTTACCAGACGATGGAGCCTCAGGCGCCTCTATTCCAGTTTCCATCCCAAGACATGCTGCTGCCGCTGCAAGTCGCTCGGCTCATCCAAAGTCGTCGGCTACTATCCGTGCAAAGCATCAGTTGGCTTCAAGTCTCCTGTTGGACTCGGACGGCAGAGACTCGCCGACGTACGATGGTGATATCGAATCAAGTACTACCGCAGGGCCCGAGCCTATTAACTCAACAAGTTCTTCGCATTACCATCATGCGAATTCGACAGACGTGTCTACATTGCCCACGTCTTCAGCAACCATCGCACCAGTTGCCGAAGTTTCCAACCCCATGCAAACAATGTTACCAGTCAACTTCATCCGTGCAACCGGGGACTCTGAAGCGCCGTTCAATTCTGCTGTACTCACGCCTGAAGATATTCAAGCTTTTGTGCAGAAAGCTATCGACGGCGAATCGTGGAGAAAGTACAAAATCAACCCACCCCCAGTCGGTAGACCCGTCCGAGTATACGCTGATGGTCTGTAATGATTCCTACACCAATGGCGATGATGACGTACCTTGTCCCAGGTGTATATGATTTGTTCCACTTCGGGTACGTCATTCTTGTTCTAATTAATTATTGGACCGAAGCTAATGTTTGGGGAGTTGATTAGCCATGCCCTCCACTTACGCCAAGCCAAGCTCTCATTTCCGTCTGTTCACCTCCTAGCGGGTGTAAATTCTGACGAGCTTGTCACAACCCTCAAGAACCGTAGCATCATGACACACGCTGAAAGGTAATTTACTCCACCTTGCGATCAGAGGTCCAACATTAACATTGCATCAAGGCTGGAAGCTACGAGGCATTGTCGCTGGGTTGACGAAGTTATAGCAGATGCCCCATGGGTCATTGATGAGGCATTTCTGGACAAATGGGAAATCGACTACGTCGCCCACGACGAGATACCATACGCAACTGTTGATCATGAAGATGCATATACATTGGTGAAATCACAAGGTACCATTTTTTTTCTCTTTCTTCGATGCCGCTCAAGTATAATTTAATGCCCATCTAGGCAAATTCCTGCCCACTCGCCGTATGACGGGTGTATCTACCTCTGACTTTTTGGCGCGTATTATCTCCGGGTACCGACAGCATGACTTCGACCAAAAACTGAAAATGGAACATGGACCTCCAAGATCACAGCCTCAGCAACAGTCGATTTTCTAGTCGGAGTATTAGTCCCATCCAAGGCGTTACTGTTGTGGCGCCAGCGCCCATGATGCACTAGTATAGACCTCCTCTGGGCGACCTTTGTGAATGAATATTCTAGTTGCATCGCGTACATGGCGTACAATAGTCTTGTGTGATCCTGACTATGTGACTCATCCATGATGCGTCCAGGATTACATCTAGTAATATACCATCTTAACTTGTACCGCCACGTACTGCGCGGTGTTCGTGTGCCACCTGAGTATGAATGTGATCATTCAACATGGCTGCAAATACATGCTGAATGCCAATCAATCTAGAGAAACGACGCGCGACTATTCTACCTTTCAACCAACTGTTAAAACGCTGAAAGGTCATTCATTTATTTTCACCTAATGCATATTCGTAACCTCCAGCTCATGACCAGTCAATCATGCATTATCGTGGGGACAGGGAAGTCCGAATTGGCCTTCATTTCCGGTGGGGATAAATCTGATATATATACATAAGCGGACTGGGTCTTGTTTTCTGCGCTTGGAGGGGCGATGAGTCTAGGTTTCCGTGCTCAATCTGGGAGAGATATTAGCATTAGGGCTGAGCGCAAGCAAGTAGCGTTGATGAAAATGTGTAACTCACATGTCTACGCGTCGTTCAATCGCATGACGGCATCCAACAAGTCGGTATCACAGAGTGACAGATTTTCACCGTCAATTTCAACTCAGTACTTGACCTCGGGACCGTCCAACCAGGGGACCATTATCTCTTCTTGATTCCTCAGTTCCTAGCCCTGCCAATTGTCGTAGATTTAGTAAGATAGCGGAATTCAGAAGAACTCATGGTATCGGATGCGAACAAGGATCTCGAGATATTCACCTAGTTTGATTTTTTTGGGATGTGTATGAGAGACCAGTTTCTGAGAAGGTTCGAGTTGATGCAATATCCCCCGGTCACCGCCATGCTCAGAGCTAGAGGAGGCTTCCGCCGGTGATAAGTCAATGGGAGCTGGCAGAGTAGCACGGAGGCTTGAATGGGAGGGGGAAACACGATTGCGCTTTATAAGCGGCAACTATCTCATGACAGCCAAAGTTAGAACCTCTAGATTTAATGATTAATCGATTACAGGTGATTGACCTTGTACGATCCCAAAACTCTGCATATCGCCCTCAATTGATCCGCAACGCGTGTCGACCCCCTGAGAGTATAGCCGCCCTCCAATAGCGGGGAAAAACCGTCCCTTCCCCATGCCATACGCCGGTGCATCCAGGTAGGCAACCTGATGAAAGAATCCGGGTCGCCTTGACGGAACGCTCCAAGTAAATAACGTGTCGTCCGCCTGCTTATTTCGCGCATCCAAGAGGTCATTGATTAACCCTAGTCAGACCTGGGGAGATAAGGATTCGGAAGAAGCCTGAGTGGGTCTTCTTCCGATGGGGATGAATCTGGTTGATGAGTGGACTGGGTCGCATTTTCGCGCTTCGAGGGGGCCCAGGCTCGTGCATCCCACCCGAGATATTAGCCTAGCGTCGGCTGCAAGAAGATCAAGTAGCAGTGAAAATGCGCAACCCACGGCAGCCATTAGCATGAGACCAAAATTTCAGATGCGGAAGGCACGTGTCCACGCGTCGCTCAGTCGCGTGTTCGATTGGGTTCATAGCTGACCGAATATGGAGGTCGGTCCCCCAAACTGCCCAAGTATATCAAATGATGTCAGTGGAAGGAGTGATGGTCGATAAAGACCTACAGCCGTGAGGCTGGAGTTACCCGTCGCCGCAATGCACATGTTTTGTCATCGCGCTTCGCAGCTGTGTCTGGCATTTGCGCCCTGTACAAGGGCCATGCCACAGTGGAGAAGCCCAACAGCTGACCACCAAGACCGATTTCAGGCATGATTAGCAAGGGTTGCTTGTGCCATTTCTGTATGCCACAGGATTCTGAGTGTTTGGACTTGTATGGCATTGTCCTTGAACCGGCTCCAGCCACCAATCGGCTTGCACTACTCGCACTCCTCCAGGTTACACGACTGCTTGGTGCTCAGAGTCAACTCAGAGTATCTGCTCCGACGGAATCTCTCGGAGCGAATCAGTGTCCCATGCAACCCCCTGTACCTATTCGCGCATGTTCCAATGAATTCATCACACACTGTGGATGCCGGGGTATATGCCAGTATTGAGGATCCGGGGTAATAGAATGGGGGCTGGTACGTTTACATCTTACGAGTCCGGATAGTACCCTATTCATGTACTTAACCTATTCTTCCATCCCACCCTACCCACGCAGCCCCATGTCACCACTGGCACTTGGCCTTAGCGCTGCACCGACTTCAGCGTGCCTATGCTCCAATGCCGCAAACGAATGGAGGCGTGTGGTGGTGCCCCATAGTAAGCGCCATGGTGATGGTTGAGAACAGGGTGTTGCCGGAGATGATATAGCGGGAGGTGTCGTCGTGCAGGGGTGAGGGCTGAGAGCTAATGGGTACTCAAAAAGTGGCAGTCATGGTATCTCAGAGCCACGAACCGATAGCACATGGGAAAAAGCGGTCGAAGGCGGTGACGATATCTGGTACTCGTTTGATCAACGCGAGGAAGCGCCAGTTCATAGTTCCACGCATCCAATGCCGCTTTTCATCTCAGCTCTGGGCGTCGTTAATTCATGAATATTTGCAACCGTTGGATAGTGAACGTTGATAAACGCTCTCTTCCCAGTCTTAGGGTTGCAACTGTTCCTCAAGTTAGCCCTGCGATCGTAACAGATCTGATCTCCTGGAGTTGGCTCGACGGCCTTGCCGGAACTCGCGCTCGGGTCAACGTTTAACGGCACTCTGGGGAAGATTGATTCAATTTTGACATTTCGTTGGTTGGTTAGTTATACAGGCTGTTTTGATCAGGTAAACTGGGTGCTCCTGATAACTCGATTTTCATACCTGATTCAGTCATCTATCACAATAGCTGAACGGCCAGATTGGACGCCTCACGCTTGACATAGCCCAAGACTTCACACCTGGATGACTTTGAGCTGTCCCAACAGCTATGGGCGAGGACGACGTAGCGAATCAGTCTGATCTGATTATATGATATCCGTGGTCGCGAGTAAGGAACTTGGATGGTTAGTGAGGGCTAAGTCAGTGGCAGGTCCTCCCAAAGGCGCTCCTGACGCGAGGGCCCGCATCCATGAATGGGATAGATCAGGGGGCAACTCACGAACGGCACACCCTGTGTGTAATGGCGCACTACAACATATATGGCTACAAACACATATGCCGAACGCCAATCAATGCGAAGAAAAGGACGTACCTGTGTATTAGGCCTGCGACAGTCCCCTCTAAGAATTTTCAAGAAGTTCGGGACGAATAAACGTGCACATCCGCAGGACCGTAGAGTCAGGCCCCGTGAGCTCCCCTATAGGTATGGCCGCAAAATCTTTCAGAATGGCCTCAAAAACCCAATGTTTTCAGCCCCAATGCCCAATACCGGCCAAGATTATACTGCACGTGACAAAAACATACGCAAAAACGTGTAAGGATTGCATCAGACTAGGTTCAACAAATGCCAAATTGACCTCGCGACTATGTATATTTATTTTCACGATTATGTTGCGGATTTTATAGCAGCTGACAGACTAGGCATTAACGCAAATGTTGAGGGAAGCGCCTATTGAACGTTGAACTTGAGCGCAGCATCCGCCAGGACAGGTTAGTGGTTTCTGAAGCCGTTTGACCTGGATTGAAACATAATGCGAAAGACAATCTGTCCTTGCCTCAAGTACAGAAGATTTCTTCTCGACAACGTTTTATCACTTGATGGCCCCTCAAACTTCCCAATACAGGTCAAGGGTTGGCCGAAATCTGGCGTCAAAAACCCCATCTCGGTCAAGGAAAATGGCTTTTTCGCAAACTCAAAACCTCGGCCGCGCCTATAGGGGAACCCACGGGGGCCTGTAGAGTCGTTTGAAGGGATGGTCACAAGCATAGGGTATGTAAAGCCTCGATATGTGTAAACGAGCTTCTTCTGGGGGATCCAGGGTAAAGCCGTGAAGCTTGAGGTCAATGCGTCACGGATCGCTACACTGTACACCGTGATGAACACATGTCATTGCCCTTCACATGACATCCAGCCTTCATCTTCCAGGCCCCAAACAACTATGTAAATCACCCTCTTGTTCTACCCGGCACCAATCTGATCAATATGGCATCTGTTATCGATAGCAAGACCAGGTCGACCCCAGTTTTTGATAACAGCAAGGTTACTGTTGTTTTTGTGTTAGGAGGACCAGGTGCAGGTATGACTCCATCCTTTGGCATCATCTGCATCGCAATTTGACGAGGCTACATCCAGGCAAAGGCACACAATGCGGCATGCTTGTAGAAGACTTTGGATTCGCCCATCTCTCCGGTATCTATTCATCTTCGCCTCGTGACTAGAAGCGGACCTTATTACTCTCCAAGCGGGAGATCTATTGCGCGCTGAGCAGCATCGCGAGGGCTCCCAATATGGTGAACTAATTCATAATGCATTCGCGAAGGCACGGTCGCTCCAGTCACGGAGATTATCACCGGGCTCCTCAAAAACTCAATGCAGGCCATCCTTGATGAAGGCAGATCTTCCGAGGGTTGGGTTGAAGGTCGGGGACGCTTCCTGATTGACGGATTTCCACGCAAGATGGACCAAGCTATCAAGTTCGACGAAACGGTTAGTTGTTTTCGCATTGTCACTGGAGTATCTAAATGCTTCTTAGGTGTGCAAATCTTCCCTAGTACTCTACTTCTCCACTACCGAAGAAGTCATGCTCGCCCGATTGCTTGAGAGGGGAAAAACAAGTGGCCGGGAGGACGACAACGTAGATTCAATCACCAAGCGTTTCCGTAGGTTCCCTCAACCCGCGCGCTTCCTCACTGTTCACCGTTCATTTCAGATACGTATAAATCAGACACAATGCCTGTCATTGAGCATTACACCAAACTCGGCCAGGTTGCGGAGGTATGGTGCTCCTTCCTCTCGACTATTTTATTGTTCGATGGTTTCCCTGCAGGTTGATAGCTCTCCTCCAGTAGAGCAGGTTCACAAAGCTACTAGTGCTCTCATTCAGGATTATTCCGGACATTCCGCATGTCTCGGAGCACCATTGTAATAGTTTTCGTTTACTAGGCTTGATTCACTAGGACCATTATTGACAATTGTGTGCCATTGGAGGATCGTATATTGCTTCTAGACCTATATCCAGCCCCTCTTGATATGGGCAAACTCAATAGTTGCGCGCTATTCTTCTCGAAATAGACAACAGTTTGTTGTTGCATGCTGTGCTACGGCTGGACCATTAAAATTTGGTATGCCGACCCTTTCCAATGTCTACAGGCTTGATTTTCTGAGCCATCAAACTCAACAGCATGTCATTATGTTTATTTTTCGGTACGAGTACGCCGAGTGAAAGAAACCCCATTATCTGAACACTATATAAACAAACGCCCAACCCTTACCACCATCAACGGTATCAGAACTCCGCAAATACACGTTGTTCCAATGGCTTGTCCATCCCAGATGATGAAGTGGAAAAGGTGGTAGGCGAGAAACGGGCTGCGGCTATGAAAGGGGTCACAAGCGCAGCCCAAAAAATTGATTTGTGGGCGCCACAACGACTGCTAAATCTCCACCGACGCCATGTCTGTTGAAGCACCACGGAAAACCATACACAGCAAAAGATCTTTGGGAAATACCCAAAGATAGTAGATTCACCAGCATATGATGCGTATGCAGATTTGGTTGTTGTCAGTATATTGGTTAATATCATATTTTTTCAGATCAGAGGAGGACAGTGATCCCTTGCCAGACGATGGAGCCTCAGGCGTCTCTATTCCAATTTCCATCCCAAGACATGCCACTGCCGCTCCAAGTCGCTCGGCTCATCCAAAGCCGTTGGATACTATCCGTGCAAAGCATCAGTTGGCTTCAAGTCTCCTTTCGGACTCGGACAGCCTAGACTCGCCAACGTACGATGGTGATATCGAATCGAGTACTACCGTAGGCCCCGAGCCTATTGATCCAACAAGATCTTCGCATTACCGTCATGCGAATTCGACAGACATATCTACATTGCCCACGTCTTCAGCAACCACCGCACCAGTTGCTGAAGTTTCTAACCCCATGCAAACAATGCTACCAGTGAACTTCATCAGTGCAACCGGGGACTCTGAAGCGCCGTTCAACACCGCTGCACTCACGCCTGAAGATATCCAAGCTTTTGTGCAGAAGGCTATCGATGGCGAATCGTGGAGGAAGTACAAAATCAACCCACCCTCAGTTGGTAGACCCATCCGAGTATACGCTGATGGTCTGTAACGATTCCTACGCCAATGGCGATGATGATGTACCTTGTCCCAGGTGTATATGATTTATTCCATTTCGGGTGCGTTATTCTTGTTCCAATCAATTATTGAACCAAAGCTAATGTCTGGAGAGTTAATTAGCCATGCACTCCACTTGCGCCAAGCCAAGCTCTCATTTCCGTCTGTTTACCTCTTAGTGGGCGTAAATTCTGACGAGCTGGTCACAGCCCTTAAGAATCGCAGCATCATGACACATGCTGAAAGGTAATTTACTCCACCTTGCAACCAAAGGTTCAGCATTAACGCTGCCTTAAGGCTGGAAGCTGCAAGGCATTGTCGCTGGGCTGACGAAGTTATAGCAGATGCCCCATGGGTCATTGATGAGGCATTTCTGGACAAATGGGAAATCGACTATGTCGCCCACGACGAGATACCATACGCAACTGTTGATCATGAAGATGCGTATGCGCTGGTGAAATTACAAGGTGCTATTTTTTTCTTCTTCCCCAGATGCCACTCAAGTATAATTTAACGTCCATCTAGGCAAATTCCTGCCCACTCGCCGTATGACGGGTGTATCTACCTCTGACTTTTTGGCACGTATTATCTCCGGGTACCGACAGCATCACTTCGACCAAAAGCTGATCAAAATGGACTCTGGGGCTTAGAGATCGCAACTTCAGCAGCAGTTGATTTTCTAGTCGGAGTATTAGTCCCTAGGCTCGTGACCATCCCTTCAAAAGACTCTACGATCCTGCGGATGTGCACGAACGCGCAGTCTTCGTTAGAAGGGCTGATGAGGCTGACTTTACATAAATTTCTTATGATTGGGAAAAACCACAAACTTCCTTTTTGAGCTTTCCAAATTAGTGAAATCTGCGATCCTAAGCTGCTATTTTGAGACCTTCCGACATCGATAGTGGAATATGCAGCATACGATGCGTACTGGACATGCACACCCTTTCATCGCGCCCAATCGGGAAAGCCCAAAAAGGAAACATCCGATCCTTTCCGATCATAGAAATGACATCTGGTATACCATCTTAACTTTGTATCGCCACGTACTATGCAATATTCATGTACCACCTGAGTATGAATGTGATCGTTAAATCGCATGACGGCATCCAACAGTCGGCCTCACAGAGTGACGGATTTTCACTGTCAATGTCAACTCAGTACTCGACCTCAGGACCGTCCAACCAGGGGACCATTGTCCCTTCCTGATTCTTCAGTTCCTAGCCCTGCCAATTGTCGCAGGTTTGGTAGTCTAAGACAGCGGAATTCAAAAAACACATGGTATCGGCAAACACGAACCTCGAGATATTCACCCAATTTAATTTTTTTGGGATGTATATGAGAAGTACCGTCGTGGCCTAGATCCCAAAGCTCTGCGTATCGCCTTCAGTTGATCCGCAACGCGTGTCGGCTCCGGGAAAACCCTCCCTTCCCGATACCACACGCCGGCGCATCCAGGTAGGCAACCCGATGAAAGGGTATCCGGATCGCCTTGGCGGAAGGCTCCAAGCAAGTAACATGTCGTCCGCCTGCTTAATTCGCACATCCAAGAGGTCATTGATCACCCCTAGTCAGGCCTGGAGGGATAGAGAAGAAGCCTGAGTTGGCCTTCACTTCCGATGGGGATGAATCTGGTTGATGGGCGGACTGGGTCGAATTTTTCGCGCTTCGAAGGGGCCCAGGCTCCTGCGTCCCACCCGAGACATTAGCCTAGCATCAGCTGCAGGTCGGATAGGAAACCATGACCCATGGGTTTCTATACTCGACCTAGGCTACGTGACACCCTGTCCACAGCTGCTACTCTTCTTGTTGGAGGAGATCAGCGCCAGCCCCCAGGTGAACCAGAGGACCTACCTCAGCGTCAAGCACAAGGTGTCGGCAAACCTCCACACTCAAGGTCGTCCCAAAGGCGCTCCCAACGCGAGGGTCCGCATCTGCGGATAGATCAGGGAGCAACCCACGAACGGCACACCCGATATATAATCGTGTACCACAGCATGAATGTGTGATCGTCTAACTGACTACAAACACATATGCTGAATGTCAATCAACGCAAAGAAACTTGAAAGCACGTACCTGTGCATCATGGCCTCCGAAGCTCCGTGTATTCAATTAAAGAAAAATCACTTATTTGTTTTGAACAAGTTTGCAAACCCTCAAGGCCTCAAGCTCAAGGTGAACGTTCAGCGGGCCGTTGATGGTTCAGGCGGTGGCCAAAATTTCAGACGCCGCAGCGCCACGTGCCTGCGCGTCGTTCAATGCGTCCAGAATCCATCTAGACTAAGACTAACAATCGGATTCAATCATCCCAAGTAATCAAGCTATTAACCAATTGGTAAGTACTGTTGGATAAATGAACGTTGATAAACCCTCTGTTCCCAGCCTCGAGATAATAAATCTTTTAGTTCTGCCGATTATAACGAATCTAGGCTGGTCTCCCGCGGTTAGGGCGACCCCAGAGCAACATCCAACAAGAAAAAATTGACTCAATCTCAATATTTAACCGGCCCCAACCAGACCAACTCCATGCAGGCCTCCCCGACCAGGTATATTGAGTAACCTCTAATAAGTCGATTTGGCATCTGACTCAGCACTGCCTGTGACCGTAGCATTTGAAAGGCCAACCCAATCCAGACAAGAATCCGCGCCCTTGCACCGCGATTCTCCGTGTCTCTCAATACCTCCATCTCCCCACTCGTCAACAAGGACAATGCCGTGCCGAAACTGCAGCTGCCCCTCCTGTGTTACCCTTGTGGGCTCATCAACTCCACTCACTACGGAACCTCCATCCGAACTCACACAGACCAACCGTGCCGCAACTAATTTCGAAGTGGCACAGTCCCGAATCATTATCGATTCTGCGGAGAAAAAGATGTCATTGTTGGAAGCAGCAATGTCCGACCTTGCTAAACAAACGGCCGACACACGCCGCGTGATTAGATTACACAAGGCGGTCGTTTCGCCACTGAGGGCTTTCCCGCCAGAACTCCTCGTGGCGATTTTTGTAGAATACACCAACATGATGAAAAACCCTCGGACCAGACCCGCATCCCTCAAGCCACCTCTCGGCCTCATGTGGATATGCTCTCGATGGAGGAGGATCGTTTTAGATACGCCGCGATTTTGGACCAGGATCTCCAACTCCACGCCAATGGTTGATTTTTGGGTAAACCAATCGAAAGAATTGCCTCTTGATCTATATCTCGATTTGTCCTTAGAGGATGCTAATTCGGCTCTGGACGTCCTTATCCCGCAGGCGCACCGCTGGGAACGGATTCATTTTATCCTCCAATCAAATTCCAATTCTGTTTTGTCGCCTGTGCGGGGCCGCCTCCATTCATTGAAGAGATTGGAGTTATCATATATCGACATCATTCAGGAGGCCTTAGATTTTTTCGAGGAAGCTCCACAGTTGACTGAAATCCATCTAGGGAGAGTCCCTAATCCCCTTGCCGTTAAATTGCCATGGGAGCAACTACGGGATTGCACATTTGACAGCAGTTTTATCACGCTCTATGCCCTCCAACAAACCAAGAATATTCAAACATGTCATTTACACATGGTCGATTGTATCCCTTGGGTTTGGTCGCCGATGCTAATGCCTCGTGTTTCCCACTCGGGACTCAACACTCTGAAAATATCATATTGGGACCCTGAAGACCCGCGCATTGGTTTATTTTTCTCCTTGCTCACTCTCTTATCCCTCCAAACTCTGGAACTTCGCTTTCCAACGTTTGAAAGCTACTATCAAACGTTTGAAAGCTACTATCAAACGTTTGAAAGCTACTATCAAACGTTTGAAAGCTACTATCAAACGTTCGAAAGCTACTGTCCACCGACACTGGCGCACACTTTGCTCAAATTTTTTGAACGATCTTCCCAGCACCTTGCCATCCTGAAGCTTGCTGCCGTTCAGTTCCCACCCGGTGATCTCATCAATTGGTTTACACTCATGCCTTCCCTCATTTCCCTTGATGTCGGGTTTGTGCGTGATAGGTATTCCATTGATGACGACTTTTTGGGTTTCTTGGGCTCTAGTCACCCTAATGGTCTGCTCCCTCGCCTAAGCTTTCTCGCTCTCCGAGGAAAGGCTTCGTTCTGCGAGAGGTCCCTTGACGCCTTTATCGTGTCGCGACGAGGTATCGAGCTGCAGGATGTGGGAGTTGCCATGCTTGAGACACTCGTTTTGGACTGCACCATTCCAAGGGGCTGGCCTCACCGTGAATCCCCTTCATTTCAACAATTCATATCTGAGGGACTCAATATCAGATTTGGGGCTGATTGGAACATGTTTGACTCGGACAACTCTATGTCTGACAGCTCCATGTCTGATACTTCGGAGTAGATCCACAGAGTATTATTTTCAAAGATCCCGACCCGTTTTTGTTCTCACAGTTATTCGTAATGTGTACTTTTATGCCATCCATACCTGTGGAATAATCAATCACCACTCGTAGCGACGTTTATTCAAGCGTCCATCGCCGTGGGTCAATGTTCGCAGGACATATATTGCCCCCACCGAAACGCACGCCCCGCCTTCCCCGCCGGAATATATACTCCTGGTAGCCATTTTTGCGTATTTCCATTGTGGAACCGGCGATTGGGCGACAGGTAATTTTCCAACAAATGCGGCCGCGAATGGATGGCCTAACGTATCATGTTCTCAACCAACATAATAAATTGTAGGTGTAAAATTGTTGAAATCGCCACAGGGCACAGACTCGAAGGTCCGGCAATATGAAATTGGCCTATCAGACGCCCCTCATGTTTGAGACGTATGCGCTCGCAGGTGTTCAGCATTGCGAGGAACAGCGGCCTGGGGAGCACACATGATGAGCTGTAAACGTGGTTGAAAGGGAAGTATAGCACGCAATATGCAATCGACACTATGGTTTCGGGACTGGTCTACAAGACGCCCCAGGACATTCTAAATTGTAACCCGTTTTAGGGACTGATTTGAGGTCGCAGTATCCGTTCCTGCAAATTGGAGGACAGCCACACAAGACGAAAATGAAATGTATATTCGGCGACTCGTGTCTAGGATCTGCCAGATACAATACTGTTGCGTGGCCGGCCAAAATGAAGACCGGTCTTTCAAACTGCTAAAGCATATCAAATGATGTCGGTGGAAGGAGGGGTAAGGACCTACAGCTGTGATTAGAGCCATGTGCGAACCGTCGCGCCGCACGATGTACGTATGCTTCGTCATCATGCCAAATGGCCAGGTTATTGAAGCGAGGGCGGTCGAGCGCAAAACGGTGGCCCTGAAGTGAGTCCAGGCTGCTTGATAAACGTGTTAGTGTTCCTGTCCAGCACCCATGGATCTCCACCCACGAGTCGCGAGAGCACTTGACCGTCGGCTAGTGTCCCTCCCACATTGTCTTGTTTGGTTGGGGTGCGTCGCGTGCATCGGTGGCAGCCACTAGTAGCCGTCGAGTTGCCGTTCCTGTCTACCCTTATGTTTGGTACCACCTACAAAGCTTGATGGCGAGCGCGATGCGAACATGGTCTTGGGTGGCGGGACGGCGCGTATACCATAGCAGGACTTATGGAACGTAGTTGGATACTGTGAGAGGTTGCGATCGACGTATGGGTCATAGGATATCCAAGCCGGCACCTCCGGCCTCGAGAGTTTTGGATCGAGACACTCCGAGTCGACGGTGTTCGACCAGGGAACCGTTGTCCCCTCACAGCTCCTTAATTCCTAACCATGTCAATTGTCGCGGATTTGGTAACCCAAACAATGGAGGGGGCTGCCGCCAATGACGAGAGGGGAGTTGTGATCCCAGAATTGAGCGACCTGTGTTGGTACCTCGACATTTCCACGGGGCATAATTTGATCACTTCCAAGTCAAAGGGGCAGTGGGGGGAGATGCGATTGCCAGTGCGCTTTGTAGGCGGCAACGACTATTTCATGACGGTTGAAGCTAGAATCCCTACATTCAAGGATCACAGAAGATTGACCTTGTACCACCGTGACCTAGGTCCCAAAAGCTCTGCATATCACCTTCAGTTGGCCCACAATGCGCATCGGCTCCCTCGGCTCGGGATACCCTACAACGGCAGGGAAAAACTATTCCTTCTCCGTGCTATATGCCGGCGCGCCCAGGTAGACGACCTGATGAAAGGGAACAGGGTCGCCTTGGCGGACGCTCCAAACAAATAACGCGTCATCTGTCTGCTTATTGATCATCACGACCGGGCCTGGGGGGATAGGGAGGAAGCCTGAGTTGGCCTTCACGAACACTTCCGAGTCCAACGGGGATGAATCCGATTGGGGGCCGTGCGTGGGCGAACCGGGTCGCATTTTCTACCCTTAGGGGAGGGAGTGATGAGCCCAGGTTGCTTAGTTGGCTGATGCGAGTTGAATCATCATGAGAAATATCGCTGGTGTCATTTGGGAGATTGGTGATTGATCTCAGGGGGTCGCTAGTAGTAGGACCAACAGCCTGCTTCGATTTGTCCCGAGAGTTGGGTATGGACGATAGCAATGGGACCGCGCTGGTAATATCCAGGTTAATAGCAGCGCTTGTAGGTGGGACAGTAAGCAGGTATAGCTGGACGACCGATTTTTGGTGCCTGGCTGTTGTAACACAATAAGATGAAATGACAGGTAATAGTGAACTGTAGCGCACATTCCAGACTCCAGTCCAGTTTCGTGATGAAAGCCTGACCCCTGCGTCTTCTATGGATGGTGAAGACCGCCCATTATACCCCTAACAACTCCATTTTTCAATGAAGATGGAGGGTTAGAACCTGTCGGAAGCGAGGCTGATAGGAATGTTAAGAGTGTAGGCGTCGTGGACATGGTGATGTCGGGCTTTGGCTGCGAAAGAGTCGTAGAAGAACAAGTCAGGTAAATGTCAGATCGCTGACCTCGATGATATTTATAGAAAGTAGATAATCTCCTGGAGCAGGGGAGTGACTTGAAAAGAGCGGGAAATTTTGCTGCTGAACCGCATGCTTGACAACTTCAGGTGTTGTAGGAGTGATGTTGCATGTCCAAGGCTGCTGGGGCCATCAAGTGTGTACGTAGTAGACAGTTTAAATGTTTGCAACTGGCCATGGTCGTCGACGGCTTAAAGTTCAAGTTGTCAGTTATTCAAATCGTGAAAGCCAAAATTTCGGACGCCGCTAGTACTACTGTACTACCACGCGCCCTCCATGCATCCTGACTCGGATCTGCTTCGTTGCGGCTCGTTACTCAACAGTACTTACGAACGCTGGATAAGCGAACATTGACAAACCCTTCTCGTCCTGGCCCCGAAACAACAAATCAGATCTCTGTCGACCATCACGGACCTAGCTAGTCCACCCACCTCACTTGGCCACTCGGTGCTGATCAAAATATAATCATAGACTGTTTTAGGTAAACTGGGTGTTCTGGTGAGTCACTTTTGATGTCTAACTCGGAGTAGCAATAACTTTTGAAAGGTTAGCCCAACACAGGCGGGTTTCCACACCTCGCTATAAGCCCTCTTAGCATCGTGGTTCACTGCATCCCCCTCGCTAGCAAGAGCTATGCCGTGCCAAAACTGCAGCTGTCCTTCCTGTCTCGCCCATATGGGTTCGTCGATCCCGCCCACAGAACTCCCATTGCCGCCATCTGAACTCATGACGACCAACCGCGCTGCGACCGATGCCGAAGTGGCGCAGTCTCGAAACGTTATTGATTCTGCGGAAGAAAAGATTTCGCTGATACAGGCAGCAATGGCCGACCTTGCAGAACGAATAGCCAACACGCGTCGCGTGATCGAAACCCACAGGACCGCCATTTCGCCACTGAAGGCTTTCCCGCCGGAACTCCTGGTAGCGACTTTCACGGAATATCTCACCGTGGTGGGGATCCCCGCTCCGAGCCCGCACCCCCTAACTCACCACTCACCCTCATGTGGGTATGCTCCCGGTGGAGAGCGATTGTTCTGGACACCCCACGGTTTTGGACCAGGATTTCCGACTCCACGCCAATGGTTGATTTATGGCTAAATCAATCGAGAGACTTGCCTCTTGATTTGCACTTTGATTTATCCTCAGGTGATGCTTCGGACCTAGATGCCCTTATCCCGCAGGCGCACCGCTGGGGGCAGGTCCATTTTACCCTACAGACGGATTCCAATTCTATTTTGTCACCTGTTCGGGGCCACCTCCACTCATTAAAGAGATTGGAGTTATCACAACTTTATACCAATAACACCTTGGATTTTTGTGAGCAAGCTCCACAGCTGACCGAAATCCAGCTGGGAAACGTTCCCAATCCCCCCGCCATCAAATTGCCATGGGAGCAACTACGGAATTGTACACTCGGCGGTAGTATGATCACACTTTATGCCCTCCAACAAGCCAGAAATATTCAGACATGCCATTTCGAGGGCATGAATGAATATGTCCCCTGGGCCTCGTCGCCAATGCCAATGCCCCATATTTGCCACTCGAGACTCGAGACTTTAATTATATCACGCTGGCACTCTAGAGACTTTCACATTAGATTTTTCTTCTCTTCACTTACTCTTCCATCCCTCCAAACCTTTGAGCTTTACTTTCCAAACGTTGTTGAAGGTTTCCCAACAGGACTAGCACACACTTTATCCGGATTTTTCAAACGGTCCGCCCAGCGCCTCACTGTCCTAAAGCTTGCTCGCATTCCATTCCCCCCCAACGATGTCATCAATTGGCTCACGCTTATGCCTTCCCTCGTCTCTTTCTGCGTCAAGTTTCTGTATGAAGGGGATCACTACATTGATGATAACTTTTTGGGTCGCTTGAGCTTTGATCACACCAATCGCCTACTCCCTTGCCTCAACTCCCTCAGTCTCTTGGGACAGTCTTCATTTGACGAAATATCCCTTCACGATCTCATCGCATCACGGAGAGACGTCACGCTGCAGGATGCGGGGTTGCCTTGCTCACAACAATCTTTTTAGACTGCGACCCTCCGTGTGACTGGTGCCGTTGTGAACTCCCCTCATTTCACCGATTCGCATCTGAAGGACTTGAGATCACGTATGGAGCCGACTGGAATATAAGGCTCTCTGCCATGGACGTGACGTCGGACAGGTCTTCCGTCTTTTAGAGCCCAGCCTGGCTCTTCACGGCACCCGCCCTCACGCCTTCCATACCTCTATACCTATCTTATTTATGGAGCCGACGTTAAGCAATGTGGGCGATTACGGTGTACCCCTAGCGAACGGGGCCATGAAAGTTAAAACGTTGAAGGCTTAATGTATTACACCGCTCTCAGCCGATATTGGCTCTCACTTGGATTGGCCTATCTGTAACCTTTTGGCACGCGGGAGTGCCAGCGATCTCCGACTGGTATATCAACGTTGTTACATATATGGCCCAGAGATTACGCCGCGATCACCGATCGACCATGAGTGTACGAAAGCTGAACCCTGTAAATGCCTAAGCGCTCCGCGCTTACTCAGACTCCTTCATCACTTCCAATGAACGATTGTGCATAAATTGGGCGTGTGGGGCTTCGCTGCAGGCTTCCGGCTTCCGGCTCTCCATGTTACACCACGTGTAGCATCCAGAGCAAGTGGCTTAGAGGGGGAGAAGGGTAGGGCTTGCTACGTGGCCTCCACCCGAAATTTGAAAATAAGAATGAGCATGAACCGAAATACTATACACAACGACATCAAATATGGATCGGCGAGACGAGCCAGATGCTACTCTACATCACAACCGCCCGAGTGTGCTAATGCAGTAGCAATTGCGACCTACGTCAATGATTCTAGGCGACTAGATCAGCCAAGCTCGGTGCAACTTCCGTACTCGAACAACATCTTCCCAACAACAATAAGCCCACCAACCGCAGGAGTACCATAAAAAAAGCTAAAATTGAGTAGAGAAAGCGATTGAAGGAAATTCTCATCAGTCATATATCGTCGAATAGAGCACTCCAAGCGACGATGGAGGATTTCCAGAAAGGTACTGGCTGGATCTCGCGGTAGCATGAGCGCCTTCGTTGCTAGCGGCTTCATCAGGTGGTCGGGATATTGTACCAGTAGTGGCATTCGCCTCCGGGGTCTTTACAATGTGGAGCGAGCCTGAGACAGGCGCAACGGCCATCATACTCCCCAAGACCACGCCGAAGACAAGCCACATCATAATCCACACCCGTTGCGCCTTGGTGCTCTGCCCAGAGTGGAAATGGGATAATGCACCTACAATCGCGATCGGGATGGATCCGAATGCCAAACAAATAGCCCAGGCGGCACTAGTCGGATCTGGACCGACCTCAGTAGTTTTGCGGGGCAGCCGACGTTCGCCCGTAGTTGGACTCCTGCGGTAGAACCTAGGGCAGCGAGGAATACCCAATACCGAGTGCTCGTGGGGTTCTTTGGCTTCAATCACCTCATAATACTTTTGGTCTGAATGGTTTGGGGATCTATGTGTCCGGAAGAGCAACGGTTTTTCATTCGAGCTCCAGTCCCTGATGGTCTGGGCCGTGAAGTCCCCCTCAATCCCGTCAACCTCTTCGATCACAGTGGATGAAGCGGGATCGACTTTTTCGATCTTGGTAAACGAAGCTGGGACAACTATCCCAGTGAGTGAAGGTGGGTCGATCTCTTTGGCTCCGGCGGATGAAACTAAATCAGTCCTGGTGGATGAATTTGGGTTGACCTCCTCAATCTGCCCAATGACACCAACAAACACTGCCCCGGGCGCTGCTTCGCTTCCTCCATAATACTGGAGCTAACAAGATACAACATGGGGTACGTGGGCGTGAGGAGGCCCCCAACAAGATTGACCGCGGACATGAGTGCATAGGGGGCGACCGTAAGGGAGAAGGCGGCATAGCCATAACGGGCGATCTGATCTCCGCGCGAGCGATATAGAGTGAATGTGGCGTATAAACTCTGGAAGAGGGATGCGGCAACTTGTGGGAGATTGAAGACGGAACATATTTTGATCGTGGACTTTTGTGTTAAGTCAGATGATGGATTAGCACACAGATCCAGGACCGAAGCGTCGTGGGGTACGGGAATAAGCGAATACCCCGCAGGTAGCACACACGATCCATGTATGTTCCTTTCCTTGAAGCAAATACCGCCTCCATGCATAGATGGCCAATACTTCCATCCATCTGTTAACCAATTGGATGTAATTGATATGACAACGTTATTCCTAGGAGAACGCATAAGCCAGCATAAGAGCCAATTTTCTGTTGGTGGCGACATGCCTCCCGCTGTTTTGGTCCCTCCATTGGCCGATCCTGGCTCGCTTGATGGCTGCTCATCATCTTTGGAATTTCCTTCGGGTATATACAAACGCATTGTTTGACTATGCCCGACGCAAAATCTATTCAAGGGCTCACCTTCGACGTTTGCCTGACCAATTCAGCGTCGCGTATGTGATCGCCTATTCCAGGCTTCCAATCTGGGGACCGAACCACCATACAGAGGGCTCCGGCCCGTGCTGCCCTTTGCAGTTCGCCACCTTTCACCCGGACCTGAGGGTGACGTATGATCGCGTCAATTCCGCGTGCCATTCCGACCGTAGGGAAGAGAATGGCCACAATCGCGTTCACCATAAAATCAATTCCTGATTCTCCGGGATACTCTTTTATTGTCGCCACATGGGCAATGTAGTTGCCAAGGTAGAAGACGAGAACATCACTCCAAGTCGTTGGGGTGCATAAAAGCGATGGGTTCCCATGATTCGTGGATCCATCGGGGAATGCGGTGTCCCCGGCGTTGACTGGGAGGCCTGTCACTACGGTGAGAGAGTATATTGCGCTGAGGAAGACCAGAGCGGTCCGCAAGCTGTTAGAGAAGGCGATGAAGCGGAATAATTCA
The DNA here is from genome assembly GCA_015501065.1 of Infundibulicybe gibba. Classification (NCBI taxonomy): domain Eukaryota; kingdom Fungi; phylum Basidiomycota; class Agaricomycetes; order Agaricales; family Omphalinaceae; genus Infundibulicybe; species Infundibulicybe gibba. Next base: position 95,124 of record JADNYI010000049.1, on the reverse strand, counting down.
AGCATGGGGTTAGTTCGTGGCCATTTGATTCAGGTGGTTGGTGTTTTATGGAGCCTCGAAGAAGGTAGATTCGGATGTCGTGAGCGTCAAGTAGCTGTTTTGCGCAGGTACCATATTGGCAACTGGCCGTATGTTGCAGCTTTGCAGGCCACCGCGTGCAGCTGGGGTGTGAAAACGGTAGTGTTAGTGATTAATATCTGACTGTAACAGTTCGCGAAGCCTGGCCGACAGGGGATATCATTAACTCAAGTTCGTCACACGGGACCAAAAGGTCCTCGAGTCAACTTTCAAAGCCGAAGCTTCCCGGGCTCGAGGCCAGCCGTGCGCTATAGTGTTACCATTTGGAGATAGTAAAGTATATCAAGACTTGAGGTTTGCCTCAAGGTATATGGTTGCACTCGCCTTGAGGTCCCAGTGAGGTTTTGGTGTTCAGAACAAGCTTCTTTCGGAAAATCGTCAAAATTCAGCTTCACAAATGCAATTTCAAATCACTAAAGGTAGCAAGAGGGAATCGCTCCTACCCCGTTCCCGTCCATATTGGTGGCCTGATTTAAGGAGAGCAGAGCCGCCTCAACAGGTCCTCCAACCAAGTAACATATCATCCGCCTGCATGTTCCTCACGTCCGCTAGTTATTGATTCATCGATCGTCCTTTTCCAGGCCTAAGAATAAATACCTGAGCTTTCATTCTCAGCTGGGGGAATCTGATTGCCAGGAAGCCGTACAAGAACAGACTGAATCGCGTTTTTTGCGATTGGAGGGGAGTGGTGGGCCCGGGTTCTGATTTGTTATCTGGGACGAGGCAATCAGCATTAGGCATTTTCAACACTGAGTCGATGAGCGAGTCGTTGTAGGGGGTAGCTGGTAATTTTAAGGTTTCGGGCCCACGCGCCGTTCAACCACGCTATGAGAGCCTTGACAATATGATTCAAACCTTTCTCAATATCCAGATTCCCGAAATTTGTTTGGTCTTACGCGTACTTGGAAAATTGGAATTAGAATCCTCTGCTTCTGACCCCAAAATAATAAATACACAAATTAGCTCCGCCGAGTATTACAAACCTGGTTGCATGCGATTGAGATAGTCCCGGAATACCTGAGCCAGCATTCAATAAATCTCTGGGTGAAGGTTGATGTGATCTGGATATTCAATCAGGTATGTTGACTAACCTCCGATAAGTCGATTTTGATCATATCTGACTTGGGGTGGTCCAGAGTCGCAGCCGCCATCGGAACTCATGACGACCAATCATGCTGCAGCGTGGCGCATTCCCGAAAGGTTATTGACAGGGGGGTCCCACTGATGCGGGCGGCGGCAATGGTCGACTTCACGGAACAAACGGCCAGCATTCATCATGTGGTTGAGATGCACAGGGCCGCCATTTCACCACGACGATATCCTGAGGGCGCTATGTAGAACAATCCGGCGCAAAAAACGAACCAGAAACGCACTGAGAATATCTTTCACACCCAGGTGCCTGGAAAATCGCAATGTCCAAGAATAAAGGCTGGAAACGTGAATGCGAGACAAGTCCTACCTGATGGTTTCTGCTGTTGGCAGTGGCGGTTCCACTTCAGACAATGACGCTTGAGATGAGGCTTCCGGGGCTGAAAAGTGCGAATGTTATAAATTTTGAAGCGATTCTTGCGAAGCTGGCGAGACATGAGGCAAAGTATAATGATACCTGTGTGGGGGTGCAGCAGCTCAGGCGAGAATGTTTAGAAAACAACAGGCATAAGGAAAAATTACATAAACTGGACAGTACTTCCATGACACACCGGTTGTCCCAGAGTTTAAATGTGCTTTCTACGATCATTTAAACAACAAATAACAACTTTAAGTTTAAACCCAGGTAGAAACACAACTCTCACTTGAAATAAAATATTTAGACAATGCCTTGGTTTCAACTTCAAGTGTCAGGAGGGGGGCAATCTGAATTTATTCATAAAGTATAAAATTGATTCTACATTTTGCATCACACATAATGAAATATCCAAGGTGTAATATTCAACTTCCACTTCAAGTTTAATAAAAGGTTTAAATTTTTTTTACACTTTAAGTGGAATTCGCATTCAAACATAGTATTATTTCCCCTTTTGGCCTGTTTTTGCCAGTTTGAACGTGAATTCCACTTAAAGTGTAAAAAAATTTAAACCTTTTATTAAACTTGAAGTGGAAGTTGAATATTACACCTTGGATATTTCATTATGTGTGATGCAAAATGTAGAATCAATTTTATACTTTATGAATAAATTCAGATTGCTCCCCTCCTGACACTTGAAGTTGAAACCAAGGCATTGTCTAAATATTTTATTTCAAGTGAGAGTTGTGTTTCTACCTGGGTTTAAACTTAAAGTTGTTATTTGTTGTTTAAATGATCGTAGAAAGCACATTTAAACTCTGGGGCAACCGGTGTGTGAATGTCCTGTGGTTGATTCGGAAATGATGTCATTGAGATCACAAGAAGCGCTCGGAAACAGCCGCCACCATCGGTGGGGGCTGGGTCTCTTCGGACTCCTCGTAACCCCCATCTAGTATTGGCGATCATTATCCATAAAACCGGGACAACCATACTACATGAAGCCTGGCCGACGGGGATAAAGTTGATCATGAGACACGAGGGCCGCCGTAACCCCCGTGTCGACTTTCAGAGTCGAGGCTTCTCGAGCTCGAGGCCCGCCATCCCGGTGTGTTGTGATGTTGCTATTCGGAAGAATCAAGGTATTTCAAGACTTGAGGTTTGCCTCGAGGTACGTGGCTGCGCTCGCCTTGAGGTCTTAGTGAGGTTTTGGTGTTTAGAACAAGCTTCTCCCGGAAAATCGTCGAAATTCAGCTTCACAAACGCAATTCCAAGTCACTGAAGATCATCAGCGCTCCAAGGAAGATTGGCGCAATCTCGATATTCCGTCAGGTATGTTGAGTAGCCTCCGATAAGCCGATTTTGATCGTATCTGACTTGGAGTTCTCCATCTGAAAGGCTCCACCCATCCAAACAAGCGCCCACGTCCAGGTTTACTTCCATCCCCTACCCGTCAGCAAGCACCATGTTATGCCATAGCTGCGGCTGTCCTACCTGCATCATCCTTGCGGGTTCGCCGGTTCAATCCACAGAACTCCCACTGCCGTCATCGGAACTCATGACGACCAATCGTGCTGCCACCGACCCCGAAGTGGCACATTCTCGAAACGTCATCGACTTTGCGGAGAGAAAAGTCTCGTTAATGCGGGCAGCAGCAGCGATGGTCGACTTTACCGAACAAACGACCAGCGTTGGTCGCGTGATTAAATGCACAAGGCCGCCATTTCACCATTGAAGCTTCCCACCAGAACTCCTGGTCGTAATCTTCACGGAATACCTCGGCATGATGAAAGATCCCTGGCCGGACTCGTATCCCCCGCGTCCCTTCTCGGCCTTATGCAGATATGCTCCTGGTGGAGGAGGGTTGTTTTGGATACGCCACAATTTTGGACCAAGATCTCTGACTCCACGCCAATGGTCGATTTATGGCTGAATCGATCAAAGAGTTGCCTCTTGATTTGCACTTCGACTACCCTCCGGTGATATTGTTTGGGCTTGGGTGCCCTGATCCCGCAAGCGCACCGTGGGAGCAGGTCTATTTTACCTCCAGTCGAATTCCAACTATATTTTGTCGCCCGTGAGGGGTCGCCTCCACTCATTGAAGAGATTGAGGCTGTCGTGTCTTAATACCACTGGCATTTTGGACTTTTGCGAAGAAGCTCCACAACTGACCGAAATCCATTTGGAGCGTGTCCTGAATCCTCTCGCTATTAACTTGCCATGGGAGCAACTGCGAGAATGCACGCTTGGTGGCAGCTTGATCACGCTTTATACCCTCCACCGGGCGGAAAATATTCAGACGTGTCATTTGCTCATGGACGACTGCATTCCCTGGACCTGGCCGATACCTCATATTCATCACTCCAAACTCCACACTCTAATCATTCCATATTGGCACGCTAACAACACCCCCATCGATTCGTTCTTCTCCTCGCTACTCTTTTGTCCCTCCAAATTCTCAAACTCCGCTTTCCAACGTACGGGATCTATCCGGAACCAGTGGATCCCCCCTTGTTCAAATTTTTCCAACGGTCCGCCCTGCACCTTACCGTTCTAAACTCACTAACATTCCATTCTCCCCCGCAATCTCATCAAATGCCTCATGCTCATGCCTTCCCTTGCTTCCTCGACATCATGTTTGTGCATCGAGGGTTTTATTCCATTAGCGACGACTTTTGGGCCGCTTGAGCCTCGTCGCCCCGGTCGTCTGATCCCTCGCCTCAGCTCTCTCACTCTCCGGGGACAAGCCTCATTCGCGAGCAATCCTTGATGATTCGTTGCGTCGCGACGAGGCATCGAGCCGCGGGATGCAAGGATTTCCTTGCTTACGAACCTCGCCTTGGATTGCACCGCTCCGGGCGACTGGTCACAATGGGACCCCCTTATTTCACCGATTTGTATCTGAAGGGCTCAACATCTTGTATGGTGTCGATTGGGACATAGAACACCCTGATATGGACATGACCGACTTGGGCAAGTGCGGCCTGGCTACTCTGATTTTTAGGAGTAGGTCCGCAGTGTGTTGCTCCTTCTGGTTCTTCACAGTACCCATTCTTATGCCTTCTACTTTTTTATTTCTGTCTTACACGTTTCTATTACCACGGAGCTCATGACATTGGGCAATGTGAACGATTCATACAACTATCCAAGAACGCGGCCGCAACTTTTGTCGGCCGCCTGACGCAGTTTTTGACTAACGTTCAACTCATTTGGATAAACCCATCCGTGATCCTTGAACATACCCATGCACCAGCAGTCTCTAATCAATGTATATCAATACCGTTACGAGATGTCTCATTGTGTTCTACATATATTGACGGCGCTTGAAGATGCGAGCGATTTGAAATGCGCATGTACAATCTATCCGAATCAACGATTAGCAACCTGTCTCCGCGAGCCAGGTCCGGAATTCCTGTTCAAGGCTAACAGAATGATGTCATGAAACGGCTAAGTCCACAAGCAAAACGAGCGGCATACCATGTACACTTTTGCGCTACGAGACACAAGTACCTAGCACATTGACGTCAAAGAACGAGAAGCCGAGGAGGGGGATTCAAACCTTGGTTGCCTCCAGTCCAAGACCCGAATTGCCTCCTAGTAGTCGCGTTATCGGCGAGTGCCGTTTCTCAGCAAGGCCACGTACCAATTACAGCAAGCACTTTGCCCTCTAGTGATGGGACGTCTTGGATGGTCCACATGACCTAATCGAGATCGGAGGGAGAACCGAGCCGCTCCGAGAAAGTAGCATAGTGCATCACTCGCCTGCGTGTTCTCCACATCTCCTGGTTCAGGCTTAGGAAAATATAGAAGCCCGAGTTGGCTTTGCCTTTAATTGGGAGTGTCTGATTGGGAAGCCATGCAAGGTGCAGCACTGAGAGTGGACCAGCCAGTGAAGAGGGGTGGAATTTTGGTTTGTTCAACTTTGTCGTAGGGGCGCCCTCACAACAACCGACAACAGCTCCCTCCGTCGGGCCATCAGTGGCACGCGTCGCACATTCGATCGCGCGTTCAAGATATAATTCTGGAATTGTTACCCTTATTCGTACTTGGTGAGTACTTATGAATGAATGAATGATAAGTCTGGATATTGACAAACCTCCCGGCCTCGAAAGTAAATACCAAATCATAGCTCTGTCAAGTTCAGCGGATCTAGCCTTCTGCAGTTCAAGAGACAATCCCCGAACCCCCATCTGCACCAGCGTTCAACGTTCAATAGCTCTCCGGGGGAAATTAGCCTGACTTCGATATTCAACCAGCTGAGTCCCATACGAGCCACTTCGACCAGGTATGTAGCCTCTGATAGGCCATTTGATACCTGACTCAGCGCTGTTCATGACAGCGTCCATACCCTAAATTCCCCGTGTCCCTTGATACCTCCACCCCTCGCTCATCGACGAGGACCATGCCATGCCGAAACTGCAGCTGTCCCTCCTGTCTCTCCCTTGCGGGTTCGCCGATTCCACCCACAGAACTTCCCCTGCCGCCATCCGAACTCATGACGACCAACCGTGCTCCAACTGATTCTGAAGTAGCGCATTCTCGAAATGTTATCGATTCTGCGAAGAGGAAGATCTCGCTGATACAAACGGCGATGAATGACCTCGCGGAACAAACGAAGGACATCTCTCACCTCATTGAAATCCACAGAACCTCCACATCGCCACTGAAGACTTTCCCATCGGAGCTCTTGGTGGCCATCTTTACAGAATACGTCAATATAGTCACAGATCCCTGGATTATACCCGCACCCCCTGAACCGCCTCTCAATCTGATGTGGATATGCTCCCGATGGAGGGAGATCGTGTTGGACACCCCGCAATTGTGGACCAAGATTTCCTCCCGCACCCCGATGGCCAGCTTGTGGGTAGATCGATCGAAAGAGCTGCCGCTTGATTTGAAATTAGATTTATCCTTGGGAGAGACATTAATTTTTGATATTCTTGTCCCGCACGCACACCGCTGGGAGCGGCTAGATTTTAATCTCAGGTCGCGTTCCGATTTTATATTCAAGTCGCCTGTGAAGGGTCACCTCCGATCGCTGAAGGTATTGAAGGTGTCGTCTGCTGGCAACTTTGCGCACATGGATTTTTGCGAGGCTCCGCAACTCACTGAAGTCTGGCTGGAAAACATGTTCCAATCTCACGTCGTTAAGCTGCCATGGGAGCAATTGCGAGATTGTACATTGTCTGACAGTGTGATTGTGCTTTACGCCCTCCAACACGCCAAAAATATCCAGACATGCCGTTTAGACATGTGCATCCCCCCTTGGGGGTCGATACCAAAGACACCTCCTCGGTTCTGTTGCCCTAGTCTTAATACTCTGATCATATATTGGCGCCCCGAGGACCCCTATATCAACGAATTCTTTTCCTCTATCACCCTCTCATCCCTCCAAAATCTCGAGATTCGGCTCCTTCCGGCTCTGGGCGGGTCTTGGTCTACCGATTTTCACTATCTGTCAGAACTAGGACCCACTCTGCTCAAATTTTTTGAACGGTCCTCCTCCCACCTTGCCGCCCTAACCCTTGACGATCTTCCGATTTCCTCTACCCAACTCATTGATTACCTCACGCTCATGCCGTCCCTCATTTCCCTCGATATCAAGTACGAACATAGTGCACATAGAATCGGGAATGACTTTGCGGAGCACTTGACACTCAATCACCCCAATTATCCGAGTCTGCTCCCTCGTCTTGGCGCTCTTTCCCTCCGAGGGTGGGTCTCGTTCAGTGAAGAATACCTTTATAATCTTATCGCGTCGCGGCGCAATATCAACCTACAGAATGTGGGGGCTGTCCTGCTTGCGGAACTCGTTTTGGATTGCTTTAGTTCAACCGACTGGTCTCACTGTTGTAAACCCCCATTATTTCACCAATTCGTATCTGAGGGACTCAGTATCACGTATGGACACGATTGGGACATTGGCCACCCCGCTATGGATATGATCAAACCGGCACGAACCTGGTGATCCATTTTGGGGGAAAAGAAAAAAATACTTGTTTCAGCTCTTCATGGCTTCCCATCCCTCTTTCTTACATATTTCTATGAGTGACACTGGGCAAGGCAGACAATGCACGTAACTCCCTGATCAATGTAGCTACAAACCGATGGCCTGGCACTGTATCAGCTCACGACCAACATTGGTTCTCACTTGGATCGACCCGTCCATAATATTCCACATAGGTGCCTGCAACTTGACACGAAGTAGAATACCGGGGTGGAGTTCCCTTTATTTTAACTGGGTATGGGAAGTAGTGATGCCATGGTCCGGTTCATTGCATATTTCCCAGAACCGAGAATTGGACTTCGAGTTCGGTCATAACAAGATCATATTTATAATTCGACAAGGTTTCGGGCGCGTCGTTGCATGCCTCTTGAGTGAAGCTTATAGGTGAAAGCACATTCCCCAATGCCACTCCCGATGCCCTGGGCCAGCGGAGTTCGATAACTGGATCACCGGCGTCGAGTCTCGACCCATTGTCAGCCAGAGTCTAGACGGCCTCATGCCTCAGGGTCGTCTACAACGTACCCAAAGGCATTTGCAACGCAAATGTTGGGGACATACTTACGCACTCAGGAATTACTCATCCCAACTTGCTCATCAATCCGGCCATACAGGGGAGCTCCAGCTAATATGAGCGCGTTGCCTCAAAATGTGCAGTTGATACCGCCCTGGCGTGGTGAGACTCAGCCATTGATATCATGAAACATGCTCACTCATTGTCGTAGCATTCACTTCTGTCCTCCATGTTTTCGCGATCAGCTCAACAGTGTTCAGGTTTGGCAACGACACACTTCCCAGAGGTTATGGTGTGATGATTTTGTAGCTCTATTCGCTGCTGTCGCAGACTGCATCCTGTTTGCAGCGCTCCAATTTTGGACGCGAAGCGAGCCAAATGGTGCCCAACAATACTTATTTATAGTGAATGACAGTTTCAAGAACCAATATTCCCAGGTACCACGTTTGGTAAAGGAACGACGATCACCTTCTACTGGGCTGGTGTCGTGTGCTCCCTCCTGGTATCATGGTGTGTTGTCATCACGCATTTTGACCGGCTAATGTTGAAGTGCACTATACAGGTCCGCTAGAGTCAGCCTTGCCCTAGCCGTGGCGCGAATATTTCCGCCAGGAAGGACCATTCGCCGATTTGCCATAGGAATGGCATGGTCTTTCAGTCTTGTGGGTGCGGCGATCTTGCTTGCAATCACAGTCTCATGCGCACACGACACATCCTGGCACAATTCTCCTGAATCCAATGCGATATTCCAAAAACCCTGGGTATTGCTGGATTTAGTGGTGCGTTATAATTTACTTCACTTTTCGCAGCGATCTCATATCAAGCGTCATGGATAGCGAATGTGACCTCGGATACCCTTCTGGTGCTGACACCCCTCCGGATGCTGTGGCGAGTGAAGTTGCCTGACGAACAGCGACGCTTGATCCTTGCCTGCTTTACTGCGAGCGTCTGGACGGGCATTGCCGGAGGGGTATGTTTTATCTTTATGTTCGAACCGAATGACCGGGGGCTCTCTCAAAAAACTATTTTCTTTTTTCTTGCCCATGTTACGGTGCGTATTGTTGTCATCCTGTCCCCAGAGTATTCCTAATCCCCTGGCTGGACGGTCCTAGGCGTCCGTCTCACTTATGGTGTGCAATTTGATGGTGGTAGTTGCCTATATCTATCGCATGGTCCGGAGTGATAAAGATCTCGAACATTCCATTTCCGAGGCTGTCTCAAGCAGAACGTCTCCACTTACTTCAAACATGTCACCGCTTACCACAGTCATCCTCACTGACCCTGGAATTTGGAGGATGGTTTCAGCCAGAATTTGTATCGTCGAGGGTTTTCACACATCAGCCATTCATTTCCTGAGGGAAACCTACCATCATTTAGCCCATCTTCGTTCTCCATAAAATCACAGACTGCCCCACAGATGGACGGATCCATGCAAAGGTGAGGTTCCCGTGTTTCAATTTTGGGAATGCGGCTTCAACTGACTCGCCATAGTTCGACTCGGGCTCCCCAATCATGACCGGGGACCTACATTTCGCCATTATGCCAGAGATGGTGCCGGCTCCTCATGGCCCAGCTCGAATGCTCGCCCCGCATGGGCAGACTCACGGTGGTCCTACTAGATGTTTATTGTAATATTAATACGTTATATATAGTGAATAAGATCGTGTCATGATAATTCAATTAACAGGAATATGCTTAATCGATGATGCGAATCAATTGTTGTGCCCTCCACGTCCTCAATTCCGGTTACAGTTTCTGCTCAATTTAATATGCTGATAATCACTCACCAATGCGATCTTCTTCATTATGTTCCGCTTGGGTTAATCGGCGCGATGTCCGCACTCAGCCGCCCACTCCTGTGCAAGATTTCAGATAAGTACTACGCGTATGGTTGCAAAGGAAATTGTAACCAACCAGAATGAGATGATGAGTCCGGACTCCCAATGACGAAAGCGATTTGGCGATAAGCCGGTGGGTTATCACAAGCGCAGAGAAGACGAAGACTCAAGAGCGGTCTGGGCACCGTCAAGGAAGATAATACATCCGTCCTTGTCGCTGATTGGTACATTTATCCCAATGTCGTCGTTCCAGTCATATAGCCCAATCATCTCCGTAGCGCGGGGAGAGCACGGTGACGGGCGCTATCAGTCACGAGCGAAAGACCCATACGCTGTGTCTCCCACCACGACTTCTATATTTTTCATATCGTTATACCATAGCCCTATTCTACTCTACCGTTTCTCGCACCAACCAACTCCCATCCAACGTGCCCCTGCCCGTCTCCTGCAATGCCCAAGCCTCGCGATCCAAGCTCTTGCGCGCTACGTCGCAGTCCAGGCGGATGTCCTCGATGAGCCCTAGCAGATCGTCGTAGTCTTTTTCCTTCCTGATGAACCCCGTGATCAACAGACGCATCTCGACGCCGTAGAAGTCGGCCTCGAACTCGTGGAGGATGTGCACCTCGGCCGACCGCGTCGTGTTCTTGAAAAACGTGTTGTACCCGATGGACATCACCATGGGATATAGGCTGAACCCGGAGTGCGCCTTCAGGGCTGCGGTTGTGGTGGTGGTGGTGGTGGTGTCGGATGATGCCGTCGCTTGGTTCGGACGTGAAGGTGGTAGGCGTAGGGAGGCCCAGCCAAAGTACACCCCGGACTCGATATCAGCGATCCATGGTGTCAGGCTGTCATCGACGGGGAGGTTGGCAGTGGGGATGCCCAGTTGTTTGGAGCCACGCCCGAAGCCTCTGATTACTTTTCCTTCCATCTGCAGGGGGTACGGTGCTTCGGGCCCCGTAGAGGAGCCGATGATGAGTGGGCGGACGGTTGCTATTGGAGTCATAGGCATGCCGAGGGCTACGATGTTGTTGGTAGAATTCGGGAGCGTTGATAGGGGGAGATGAGGAATGATCCGTAGCTGCAGTTGTCGACGGTAGTTGTCGAGGATAATAGATATAGCCTGATCGATTGTCTATCTCAGCGACTCCTGGGCTGTTTAGGATGTCAAGGGCCTCTATACATACGCTGGGGCGTGGTGATGCCGATTCGAATTCGAGATGTAGCGGTACATGACTTGTGCACAATAGACATTTGATATTATGATTGAGATTCCAAATTCCAATGCCATTAATACTAGAGTTCGACTCCGTCGAAGTGACACCTTGCTCGGACTCTTAACTCCTCGAACAGAGGTGAATCAAAGAATCGAATGTGACATCGTTGATCTCGCGCATCCTCCAACAGGCAAGCTGTCACCATTTAGTGCATATGTCGCATTGTCAAGGAGTCGGGGAAGAGATACCATACGTCTCATTGAGGAATTTCGATGAAGGTTTATTTATCCAGCATCCGTCCGAGCAGCTGCGAGAAGAAGATAAGCGTTTGAAAGGTTTGGATTACATAACAAGAACCACATTTAACTACTCTTAGAATGTGTTCGGAGAAGTTTTTAGTCGTTCGCAAGTAACGTTGATGATATGGGAATAACAGTGAAGGTCTTGTGTCCCATGAAACATGCGGTTCAGTCATCGGGAGAGAATGACTTTTCTTTCTGAACACCAAGGGCTCCCCCCCACATCGGCAAAGGAGGCCATCGTGTCCGACAATGAATCGAAGGAATTGTGCTTGCAAACAGTCTCGCGTTGGATAAAGACAGGCAGGGTAGCACCACGACCAGTTGGCTTCATGTTTGGGGTTGACTCTGCTAATAGACGAAATATGGTCAGCGGAGTACCGACTGAATCGATTGACGACATACCCATTGAAATGGAAGATACCGGATCCAGTGGTAGATACGCCCACGTGCTTGGCAATGCTCTGGACTGCAGAACAGTAGTTCGAGCCTACGCCATCTACCGCTCGACAGCAGCGCCTTGAACTAGGGCCTGCTTTTGTTGAAAGCGCGGACACTCAGGACTGGACGGAGGACATTAATAGGGAGGTCAGAAATGGGTATGCAGGGACATACCAGAGTAGACCATCGAAACGAGACAGATGAGAACAGGAGGAAGGTGAATGAGGGCGAATGCGACGGGGGGTGTTGTAGGTGAACGGATAACAGCCAACGTCCTCGAGAATGTTGAATCGATGGCCCTGAGGGATATGTTCTGGAACACAAATGAGCGCGCATTCATATCAAGTAGGGTTGAGAGTTGTCGATACTAACAGTTTTGATGGAAAAATTTTGCAAGATTCTGGGGTTACCTATACCGGATAGAGGAGTTGGGAAGTTTACAATCAAATATATAGATGATGACCGCAGGCGCAGCCACCATCTGTGGGGGGGGAGTAAATCACGTCACCCACCTGAGGGCACCGCCAAGGTCGGCAGCATCCACGAGCGGGGTCAGCAATGTTATGTGACTAGGTGGGATTGTTCCAAACACGATTGATGCGGCCATTTCAAGCGGCCTCGTCACAACCAAAACATAAAACGGGACTTATGTAACCAATGTTTGGCAAATCCCATAACAATAAACCCGTTGCGCGATAAGGATTAAAGATGTAATGAGAGACCTTGTCAGGCAAGGTGATTGACGGTGACACTGACGGCATACATTCCTGGCACGTGATCGTGACGGGGCTGTCGTAATCCCAAACATTTGGCGGTGCTTGTGGAACGGAACGCGAATCTACCAGCCTCCGGGTGTGCTCTCACAGCGGGCGTCCAAGTCCAAAACATCAATATAACTCAGTAATACGATGGAACAGCACGATGAAGATCTGGCCAGGTTAGACATTTAACATCCCATCTGGATCAATTTGTGCTCATGTCGGTCTCGGCTTTCAAGGGCCATTGCGCTGAGCTTACGAGATTCGAGGAAACCTATCACAATCATAGATGTGGATGCTGACGAAAGACGAGCTCCCAAAATCAACCACGGCGTCCACCAGATAATTCCAAAAGCAAGGCCTCGAAACAATCGACGTCTAGCAGTGCCACCACGAGTCAAGAACCTCAGGTCGAGGTGCGCCCGGGCGTGTCCGAGTTCCTTAGAGAGAGGGCGAGGCTTGAGCGGGAGAGACGAGAGCGCCAGAAACGGCTTCGGAACGTTTCAGATAGCGACCATCAAGACAGCGACGAAGACGAGACAGCGGGACCACCACCTGCCAAGAGGCAACACATTTCTTCCTCATCCATTCCACGTATTAATAATGCCGGAATGTGTCGTAGTGCCGACGAACAATACTTCTGGAATGGAGAGCTCCGCTCAATCGCGAATCAGCACGCCGAACCCAGGCTGGATGGCAAACCCACCTTCAGGCTGACCACTGTATTAGGAAACGTACGTTTGTAATCTTATTTTACCCGTCGCGTCGCTCCAACTACAACAGAAATCAGAACTCGCCTTCGCGATCATGTCCTCCTACTCCCTCGACTTTGCGTGGATATACGAGTTCTTTGATCGAAATGTTCCCGTCATTATGGTTGCACAACCAGATTCAACCGGGAGACTAAGTTTGAAGAACGTGCTACCTAATTGGATCAAAACAACGCCGGCTTTACGCGATGGGCGTGGTTGCATGCATATGAAGGTGCGTAATCCGAGGGTCGAGCCGTATCTTCCGCTAACGACTTCATGATAGTTCATGCTGGTATGACCTCTCCCATTCAGTAGAGTCTTGCTGACAGGAGAGTCTAGCTTTTCTATAAGACTGGTCGTCTGCGTGTTGTGGTGACTACCGCCAATCTGATAGCCTACGACTATCGTGATATCGGGGATGTAGGCAACAATAGCGATCGCTTGGTCATTCTCCTAATGCTCGAAGTAGACTCTTTGGTTGCAAGACTTCCCATTGCGTTCGAGGCCTATCGCACATGACCCAAAGGCATTCGAAGACTTCCCTTCAGTCTTATAACATGTTTTGAATTCTGTTAACGTGAAACCGGCACTGTCTACCTGTCCCTCCTGTCTCTCCCTTGCGGGTTCACCGACTCCACCCACAGAACTTCCCCTGCCGCCATCCGAACTCATGACGACCAACCGTGCTCCAACTGATTCCGAAGTAGCGCATTCTCGAAATGTTATCGATTCTGCGGAGGAAGCTCTCGCTGATATAAACGGCAATGAACGACCTCACAGAACAAATGAATGATATATCTCACTTCATTGAAACGCACAGGACCTCCACATCGCTCTTAAAGGCCTTACCATCGGAGCTGTTGGTGGCCATCTTTACAGAATACGTCAATATAGTCACAGATCCCTGGATTATACCCGCACCCCCTGAACCGCCTCTCAATCTGATGTGGATATGCTCCCGGTGGAGGGAGATCGTCTTGAACACCCCGCAATTGTGGACGAAGATTTCCTCCCGCACCCCGATGGCCAACTTGTGGGTAGATCGATCGAAAGAGCTGCCGCTTGCACAACGGATATATGATTGCGTTTCTGTGGTGTGTAAATCTGTGGGAATCGCTGCTCTGCTGCGAGCAGTAGACGCGCGTTCACTGATACTCAAATGCTCCTTGTCACATCGAACTTCCTCAAGGTTGTCCTTGTAGTGAGCGTAACACCCACGAAGCTTTGTCGTTTTTACAGAGTAGACCCAGGGCGTGCATACCGATCAATTGCCTGTAGGCATCTCGAGTAGGAATGCACGAGCGGTCCACAGCGTTGCATATAATAAACTGAAGGGATGTCGGACTCGTGTTTGATGATTGATGATGCATAGTACTAGATGATTCAAATGAACGCGCGACTTTGGACTCACCAGCGAATGAGTCATTATCTGTGTATGTCAGCCGTATAATCTACGCTTCCGGCGCCTCTCCGCGTGGATTGGCCCATTTCTTGGTGGCCAACAGCCACGCACACTCAGACCAGACCCAGCTCCTAGGACCAACATTGCAATGCAACAAAACAACATGCACGTTGAGGTATATATTGACAGCACTCGAAAACGCAGGCAATTTGAAATGTGTATGTGGAATGCATTTAAATTTTCAACGATTAGCAACCTGTTCCTCGAGCCAGGTCCAGAGCTCCTGCCCAGTTTTGGGGTCTTGACTGTCTTTGCGGGGGGTGCCGACACGTGCCCATGGGATAAGGAACTAGCCCCAAATACATGAGTAAATCAATTTCTCTGTTAAACAAAAGAGTCTGAGCTACCTTCCCATTGAATGCAGCAGTCTCCGGGGCGGTCCCAGCCCAAAGGTGTGTAGTAATGCCATTAGGACGAGCGGGATACATCATGAACGACTGGTAAGCCAAGTTTAAGTAGTCAAATATAGATGCAAGGTGCCCGACTTACCACCATTTGCTTTTGGAAGCTTCCCATACGCTGTTGCAGATTGGTGTGGATGTTCCCGGGATTCAAAGATATTGAGACAATCCCCTGGTCGCCATACCTCTTAGCAAGTTCCTTGCTAAATACAACATCTCCGTATTTGCTCTGGGCATAGAGGGATTCGGGGGTCATTTTTTTACGAGCAGGCCCATCCTTCAGAGCATTGAAATCCAATCCGTGCAGGTGGTGTGCACCGGAAGAGATGGTGATAACGCGAGCGTGATGGTCAGAGGAATTTTTTGCTGTCTCAATGAGTGTGGGAAGGAGCAGCTTCGTGAGGTAGAAATGGCCTATCCAGATAATGAGAACAAGGACGGAGAAATGGTATTGTAAGCAATACCTAGGACATTGGTTCCAAACTGAAGGTCGTAGCCTTGCTTGGTGACATCACCAATGGGCGGAATCATCACACCGCTGGAACATACATTAAATTGAATCCATGAAGCTGCAGCCACCCACGTACCCTGAGTTGTATAACACATCAAGCCGGGTTTCTGCTCTGTAGCAGTTGTTAATTGGGCTTGACATCAGATATACGCGTAATCACATACTTCAAAAATTCCTCCGCAGCAGCTTTGACCGAATCGAGGTCCGCGAGATCGAGCTTGAGGAACACAGGGGACTTGCCGGTTTCCTTTTCGACTTCAGAAATCGCCTGCTTCGCCTTCTCTTCACTCCTCGAGGCCTATGGAAAAATGTCATGAGCTGGAAAAATCCGTGAGCGAAACGGGCGCTATACCATATACACTTTCGCGCCACGAGACACAAGAACCTAGCACAGGTCAAATAACGGAAAATCGAGGAAAAATAGGATTCAGACCTTGATTGTCTCCAGTCCGAGGCCCGAATTTCCGCCTGGTAGATATGTCGTTAGTAAGGTGCCGTTTCTTAGCAAGGCCACGTACCCGTTACCACAAACACCTTGCCCTCCAATGATGGAACATCCTGGATGGTCCACGTCGCCTTGGGGGGGAATGTTTCAACCCACATAGCCTTCATGAAATCCCACATAACGCCCATGATGATAGACGACCTTGGTAAACGATCTTGGATAACTTGTGAGTGGGTGAGTCAGTGACTACTTGAACTTCACTGCGCGCACAGAATCAGATCACCATTCCTCATTTTTCTCACACCGAAGCCCCCATGTGCGGCTATTCGAAGCCGGCGAGAAGAATGCGCTTGGCCGTGCCATCACGACAGGACCTATTCATAGAATTCATGAAGCTCCTGTCATTCCAACTTGAATGTCAGCTCTAGGGCCTTTATGCATATGTCCCAGATCCATCAGCGCCAGGATCCTGGTACACTCACAGATGGGGCAGCTCTTGCAAAGCGTGGTTAAAATTAATAACTTTCATGCGTATGATGAATGTTGTAGGCACATAGTCATGATATGGAATCAAAAACAAAAGCCTCCGAGTCCGAGTCGGCAACTCCGGCGATGACCGATGCCGGTGTTCGGTCCCAACTTCCAAGGAGTGAATTCGTAGGCGCGATGGTGGCGATAGCCCTATTTGGGCTGGCATATGCAAATTTTCAAGGAGTTCGGCAGAAAAGAAGTGTTATGTAGACCTCCGAGCCTCCAACGTGCCAACAACAGTTCCGTCGAGTGCGGCCTGGCACCATACTTTCCCTTCGAATGGATTAAGTATCTCGCGTTTTGGCAACTGCGCTTGACCAATTTTGCCTCTGAATCCTGATCTACATATCTTCAGGCCCAGGTGGGCGCGATATCACCAAACAGCACTGACATTCCCTGGGCATTTGTCTCAATTGTGATCGGTATTATCACCCCATACTACAAGTCTACAATATGTGCCAACCTGGGCCCACCAATAATAAAATAATACATGTCTGGAAATTTGCTACAAGCGTGCCCGCCGAGCTGGGTCCTCGGAGAAAGGCTGCGGCCGGGGCTCAGCAGCAGTTTGCTGATACAACGTGATCAATATTTCCTCATGTCCGAGGTGAGGGGCATCACGGAAATATCCTATTGCGGGGGTCGCATGGGTGATGGACGTGAATGTACAACGGATCAGCTCACTTGGGCTTCTATAGTACCACAACACGGTGCCTTGCACAAAGTGTTCCAAGGCTTTGTGGTAACGTGCGAGCTCTGCATCCACTTCAGGTCCGAAGGAGGGGAGCTGTGACTTTAGCTCGATATACTGTCCCACGCGGTCGTCGATCATGCGTGTGAGGATATCTATTGCATCTTGTAGCCCCACGCGATGTTCTACCATGATACAACAGACGAGGTTTTGCAGATCTCCGTCAGCTTGTTCTTTCTAGAGAAAAATTTGTGACGTCGGAAACTTGGGGAGTGTAAGACTTACGTTAAATGAACAAAGATCCTTGAGAAGTGTGTGAGGGAATTTTAAGTTGTGGATCGTAGCCCGTACTTACATTTGGCCAAGTCATAATGTCACTTGTTGCTTCAGACATGGCTATAACCGTAGGGTCTTCGAAGACATAATCGGGGAGATCTATGTCCAGAGAGTATTCTACCATGGCTGGGCGATAATCAGTTGCGTGTAGCCTGATGATGGGGAGAGGCGCACCCTCCACCATGGCGGCCCCTATGGTAGCCCGTCTCATTAAAATAAATTCACCGACCGGCGGTATTCTATCGATTAAGCGGTTATGCGATTGCTTTATCTGCGAGCTGCTCCATTGCTCGAAGGCGCGGGCAAAGCTAGAGGGCCGCTTGTTAGTAATCATTAATTATGAGTGACACCATCATACCGATAGCTCGCCCCTGGGGTTGCAGTGGCTCTTATTCGTCGCAAGAGGCTAGTTTCGTTGGCATCAGCCAAAGGAGTGGAGGTAAAAGTCTATCTCACTCATGTAACATGGCGGAATACGGGTGATCTGGGCGGGGTGCCCTAGGTTTGTAAAGAATACTGTTGGAGATGTCTATTCCTTCTCGGACAGCTTCCGGTTTTGCCTGAAAGTCTCCTTCATCAGAAAGGTCATCTGTCTTCGGTTAAATGTCATCAAATCGAGAACGAAAAACTATTGATGTTGGAGGTACCGCAAAGGCCCAGAAGAAGAATGCTAAACACGTTTCTAGGTGTTCCAAGTCAGCATCAGGAAAGCT
Organism: Infundibulicybe gibba; assembly: GCA_015501065.1. Taxonomy (NCBI): domain Eukaryota; kingdom Fungi; phylum Basidiomycota; class Agaricomycetes; order Agaricales; family Omphalinaceae; genus Infundibulicybe; species Infundibulicybe gibba. The sequence continues at coordinate 76,635 of JADNYI010000049.1, read as the reverse complement.
GAAGGCCGCAAACACGTCGAATCGGCCCCGCTCTAGGAATGCCAATTGTTTGGATTCGTTGTATACGGCAAAGCTATATTCACCATAAGATCCTAGTTCACCGTTGGGCGAAAATCAAACCTTTTAAACCACTCCCGCGTTGCGCGATCGGCTTGAGCACTATAGGGATTGACTTTCAGTTCGAATCCGCGAGCGGTAATTGCGACGAGATTTTTCAAACGGAAGGTGCTCGGAAAGGGGGGGAGATTAAACATAGCTGGGGTTTACTCAACTGTTGAAAATGCGATATATATCTAGCCAAGGACTGACAATTGAAGTGTTGGATATATAGAGAAAGTAAAGATGGAGTAATCAATCGCTCACCGCAATCCACGGTGGGAGTGCTGGTCATCGGGTTGTCATGGCTGTGTGACGTGGTTCCACAATCTAAAGGCAGATAACCAGTTAGATAAGTCCCGTACTCACTGTCGGCGATTGGGCATCTCGGGTTACACATGAATTCTGTATAATGTATATAGATCGAGATACGTATCAGCACCCGCCGCCGGGCCGGTGATTTGCATGAGATTTTGGCGGCCTGTGAGTTGATGATGTTCGCAACTCAAAAATTTCTTGTTGATTATAAGTGCTGTGTGCTGATGCACGATGCATGATGAATCTAGCAGGTCGATTTCGAGTCTGCTCAGCGAGGGTTGGCGGTACTCACTACCTAGTCAATGTGTATACATATATGTGGTCATGTTATAAATGAACGAGGGGCATCACGCAAATTGACCCCGATCCCAGCCTGAGATACTTACTACCAGTCATCTTTAATCCAAATCAACGCTGAGATGCTAAGAAAAACTTGGAATCTTACCATATAGGTCAGTACAACACGTCCATTTCTCCGGATTCTATCTGACACAACTTCGACATGATCGGATAGATTTCAAGTTGGCTGGACAGCTGAGGCGGATCAAAGGAAGCCCAGCTGACCACGATGACAATTTGATATAAGCGTGGGCCAAATATTCTTGCGTGGCATCAGGTGGCACTGGTAGTCAACGGGAAAACCGTCCATCGAGGTCCGGAATCCCAATTTACAATCGCATCATCACCCCGCGCCTCAATGGCCGACAAGTTCCCCCTCGCTTTCAGCTGCGGGCTTGGCGCCGTGATCTTGACCATATGGTACCTATCAAAATCGAGCTCTAGCCGTTTGCCGTTGCCCCCTGGTCCAAAACGGCTCCCACTCATTGGAAATTTGTTGGAATTCACGTCCAAAGAGCTATGGATCCGTGCTACTGAGTGGGCTGGCCGTTTTGGTGAGCTGGAGATGCACAGTTCTGACTTTGAGGGACTCTGACATTTGGTATAAGGTGGTATATGTTATTTAGATGTTTTTGGCCAGGGAGTTGTCTTTATCAGCGATGCTGATGTTGCTTTTGAGCTACTCGACAAAAGAGGCGCGATATACTCGGATAAGCCACGTTTAATTATGGTAGGAGAACTGTGCGTATTCTTGCAATTTGGTAGTAAGGTCTCCAAATGACGTCTATGTAGATGCGGCTGCCGGGAAATGGTACCCAATACTCTAGCGACCATTTGGTTTAATACTGAGCTTGGGATTAGGTCCCGTTCCTCAGCTATGGTAATGCATTCAGGCGCCGGCGCAAGCTGATGCGACAAACTCTTGGCGCTCCCAACATCCCAGCGTATTACACTATCCTCGACGCGCAGACTCGCATCTTTATACGGTCCCTTCTCTCCGACCCAGCCAATTACCTACGACACATCCGCAGATATTCAGGTGGCTTAACGCTATCATTAGTGTATGGCTACAAAGCCACCTCCAGCGATGATAAGTATCTCTTGCTTGCCGAGGAAAGCATGGATCTCCTGGCCAACCACATGGCTTCGGGGATTGGTATATGGCCTGTGGACATTTTCCCGATCCTCAAATATATGCCTGCGTGGTTCCCAGGTGGATCCTTCAAGAGGAAATCGGTGGGCTGGAAGAAAAAAATGACGGAATTTGCAGAAAAACCATTCGCACATGCTAAATCCCTCTTGGTAAGCCCAATCATGTCCCATAACGTCCACCTGTCCCTTGACTATGAAATCTCCAGAAATCGGGAGAAATTCTCCCTTCGTTTTGCTCTACTCTGCTCAACGCAAGTGCCGAACTCACGGAAGATGGCGAAAATGATATCAAATGGACTGCTAATTCCATGTATGCTGCGAGCGCGGACACGGTGAGATACTCAACATTCCTCCCCGTTCTTAAATTCAAATGGGGACCTCTGCTCAGACTATTTCGACCGTTTCCCATTTCATACTGGCTATAATGTACCATCCCGAAGTACTGAAGAAGGCCCAGGCGGAAATAGAAGCAGTCGTTGGACACGGCCGACTACCTAATTTCGGTGATAGAGACTCGTTGCCCTACAGTAAGCATAGATCATACACCTCGCATAGGCATTCTGTGACCCCCCTCAAGTCGAGTGCGTTTTCAGCGAAACCCTCCGCTGGGGTTCCCCTGTTCCATTAAGTAAGTCATGATTCACATGTGATGTACTGATGACCCAACAATCTGTAAGATCTACCTCATCTGGTCAAGGAAGACAATGTTTTCCGTGGGATGCGGGTGCCCAAAGGCAGCTTGGTGCGTTATCTAAGTCAAATATTACATCGCTATTAGTGACATCAGGTTTCGGTTTTAGGTTATCGCAAATATATGGTTGGCTGCCCTCCTATTCTTCATTGGCCCAGAAGAGTCCTAATGAACTATTATATATCAGGGCGATGCTCCGAGACGAGTCGTTGTACCCTAATGCGTCTGAGTTTATACCCGAAAGGTTCATGAATTTGGATCAGATGGCCGAGGGCGGGAGGGAAAAGATGGACCCTCGGAACTATATCTTCGGCTTTGGGCGCAGGTGAGGTTTCCTCAGTCCCAGTACCTTATTCGTTGTTCAACTCAAGGGATGTATAGGCGGTGCCCCGGAGCCGAGTTGGTTGAATCGTCGATTTGGCTGCTGATAGTCACAGTGGTAGCCGTATTGAATATCACAAAGGCGCAAGACAGCCAAGGGAATGATATTGAACCAGACATTGATTTCGCGAATCTTTTCTTCAGGTGCGAGCCGACAACATTAACAACTGAGTTACGATATCTCATAGACACTTCAGGACCCCTGATGCCTTTAAGTTCCATGTTGCATCCCGCGGAGAGAATCTTTTGAAGTTGGTGAACCTTGAACAACAATTTGTTTGAATGTGATATTGTCGGCCGAAGCTTTCTAGCCTTGCAACACGGCGCTTTTGTTGACGCCTACATTGTTGATTATCCCCAGCCACACTAGTCCGTGTAAATCCAAATAAATCCCAAGGCTGTAAACCTCACACGAACCCATCAGATAAGCTGAATCATACACGTTTCCATGTGGGCCCGTTTCCTTTGCTCGCCCTTCTGCAATCGTCAGCCCCAATCGTGGCTAACATTTCCCAGCGCATGGTGCCTGGATTGAGTTATCATCGTGTCCCAGGACAAACCTGATGCCCTCGGGGTGAGAGGTTCGCGGGAATTGGGGAATGGTGACATGATGATCTGAAAGATTTCGTTATACAGGTACTAGACTCCTATGATTCGGAGGGGGACCCCGGGTGGCCGACTTGATGGGCTCGGATTGGCGCTCAATCTCATCAGAAGAACGAAGAGATTGCTAGCACGGCAGCTACCCCAGGCCAAAAATATCAAGGCGATAGTTGCTTTGTGCTTTAATTTGATCCAAATCATGATGTATTCCACGGGCGGCCCTGGACTCCTCGCATCAAATGTCAAACATTTTTGCGTTCGACGGGAAAACTACCGGGATAAATTGAACGGGACCAGAGCCCTAACTTACCATCGCAATTTATCATACCAATGTGTAGCACTTTAATTTTGGCTGCAGGATTGCTACTGCGAGTATCAGTATGATATCTATCAAAATTCCTTCTATTATTCCTCTGCCCTGTCACCTGGCCGCGCTCAAGACCGCTTCTACTCATTAAAGTTGGGAATTTCATATCTACGGCAAAGAGCTCCTATGGATCCGTGCCACTGCAAACGAATGAGCCGACCGTTCTGGCGGGTCCGCTCACAGCCTGACATTGGGCGACCTGGCATTGACGCAACCAGCAATATCTGCCATCTAGATAAGCCTAAAGTCAGCAAGGCACGCGACAATCAAGGGAACGACATTGAACTAGACATTAATTTCGCGAATCTATTCTTTAGGTACGAGCCAAAAACATTTAGAACAGCGTTATGGTACCTCATTGGCTACTTCAGGACTCTGAGAATCTTTCGATCTAATCGGAGGCACTACACGCAAGGCGACCGTGTATATCACGTCGCCTCAGTGGTAATACCAATATTTTCCCCGGAGACTTTCTAGCCTACGCAGTGGAACCAAACACATTTTTGTAAGTCAGAGGTATATATATCAGCAACAGTAGAGAATGCGCGAAAATTCAAGATAGGTATGTATGATATATCTGATTCAACGATTAGCGACTTGTTCTTCGAGCCAAGCCCAGAGCTCCCGCCCAATTTTAGGATCTTGACTATCTGCGCGGGGAGTACCAACACGTGCCCACGGGATAAGGAACTATTTCCAAACGCATGAGAAAATCTGACATTTTCCATGAGATTGTGAGGAATCTACCTTTCCGTTGAAAGAAGCAGTCTCCGAGGCAGTCCCAGCCCAAAGGTGTGTGGTAATGCCATTAGGGCGCACAGGATACATCATGAACGACTAGCAGGCCAAGTTCAGGTAGCTGAACATCGGTGCCAAGTATCCAACACTTACCACCATTCGCTTTTGGAAACTTCCCATGCGCTTCTGCAGATTGGTGTGGATATTACCAGGATTCAAAGATATTGAGACAATCCCCTGGTCACCAAACCTCTTAGCAAGTTCTTTGCCAAAGACAACATTTCCGTATTTGCTCTGAGCATAAAGCGAATCAGGGCTCATCTTCCTGCGTGCAGGCCCATCCTTCAGTGTATTGAAATCTAATCCATGCAAATGGTGTGCACCAGAAGAAATGGTGATAACACGTGCATGATGGTCGGGGGAATTCTTTGCTGTGTTGATAAGTGTAGGAATGAGGAGTTTTGTAAGGTAAAAATGGCCTATTCAAACGATGAGGATAATGACGGGGAAATAGTGCAAGCAATACCTAGGACATTGGTTCCAAATTGAAGGTCGTAGCCTTGCTTTGTGACATCACCAATGGGCGGAATCATTACACCACTGGATGTACGTCACATTGAGCCTACTAATGAAGCCATAGTCGCTTGCATACCCTGAGTTGTATAACACATCGAGGCGGGTTTCCGCTCTATAGCAGCTGGAGTTAGTGAGATTCAACACCAAAAGTAATCATACGGACCTAAGAAATTCCTCGGCAGCAGCTTTAACTGAATCAAGGTCTGCGAGGTCGAGTTTGAGGAAAATGGGAAGTTGACCAGTTTCTCGTCCAACTTCGGCAATTGCCTGCTTTGCCCTCTCCTCACTCCTGGAGGCCTGCACAGTGGATATCGTGAGCTGGATAACTACATTGGCCAAACTGGGAGCCTACCATATACACTTTTGCGCCACGAGTCACAAGCACCTAGCGTAAGTTAGTCAAACCACGAAAATATGATGGACACGAGGTTCAACTTTGGTCGTCTCCAACCCAAGACCCGAATTACCGCCTGACAAGAAGGGTGAGGTGCTGCTCTCCCAGTTTAATACAATCAGGTACCTGTTACAATGAATACTTTTCCCTTCAATGATGGGACATTTTCGATGGTCCACTTTGCTTTGGGGGGAAATGTTTCAACACACATAGCCTTGACGAAGTCCCACATGACACCCATGGTGATGAATGAGCTTGGTGAACTTATTGTGAGCAGTGAGTATTGGCAGCGGATTGAGTTTCGTTGAAGGTTGGTTGAGCCAGCGCTATTATGGTGTCTTGAGAGGGGGGGACTGGATCACCACTCGCGCTTTTCTCACACCAGCGGACACAATTATACAAGAATATTCGGCTGGAAAATGAACCTCACCTATGTTGTTGTAATAGAACCTCCTAATATCTATAAATAGCGCACCTCCATCATGCGGCATGCTGAGAGACATGCTGGGGGACTGTTATCTGCCGAAACCTCAAGCTTCGGGTGTCAGGACTCAAGACTCGAGGCTCCTGTCAGATTTTTTGGTTCTTTGATTCGCTGATCGGGCAGTGCACTGGGATATTTCTATGCGTGTGGGAGATCTCTCATGAATAACAATTGCCTTCATTATCACCGCGGACTCACGAAGGATACTATTCGGGCCACAACTGTATTCGAAATCTAAATCAACACTCTGATCACAACAATTGATTCGCAAAGTATAAAATTGGCTACCATGAGCAAACGTCAAGGGCAAGATAGCCCAAACGCGAGAAATTGGAAATAACAATCTCCATGTCCACTTTGGGTGAAAAGCGTTCCCGCCAAAAAAATTTTGAATTTGGAAAGAGATTTTTTGGCAGGAATACATTTGCTGTATGATCTTGTGGAGTTGTGTTGTTTCGTTGAACGAAATAAGTAGCTGGTCACGACCCAGGACGGCGGGAAGTTTGGCCGCTGCGCCCATTTACGGCAAACCATGGGACACTACATAACACCCCATGTCACAAGGGTGTAACATCGCCTGAGCATAGATGAATATGAACTTTGTTGTGGCACCCTATGAGAAATGGCTAAGACTCAGAGTGAACGTTTGAGCGTTGACGTGATGAGAGTCAGATAATCATTGACTTCTCATTGGGAAGACCCACCTGAGCAAATATACAATAATGGAAGCGAAGAACTTGAAAGCATGACTCTGATTCTGTCTGGGAGCTACTAAGCCCTAGTGACCCAAACCTCAGCCAGATCCATTTCGTACCCTTCTCCAACTACATTAATATGCCTGCGGCTTGCCAACTGGGCTGGCCCATAATATTAACAGCACTTTGGGTAGGTTCAAGATCGCAACCCATTTTGAATATTGGAATGAAGGTGATCGAGGAAATGATATGCTCCATCTAGGTCACTTTTGAATTCCATTGCGAAAAACAGCCCCTCAGATTTTCAGCATTGGCAAGGTCAAACCAACACTTTGAAGAGGCCTCCCGACTCGGAGTCAGGTACAGCCTGGCCAGATATCATCGATTAGAAACCCGCTTTGAGTGTGCGCCTGTCAGTGTTATGCCACTGTGACGGTACTTAATCCCACACCATCAATCCTATTGGTAAGTCTGGCAGTACTATTATTGAGGATAAATTATTTGATCTACTAAGTGATCAGAGAAGGTCAGGGTCAGCGGATATGTGCAAGTTGTATGATTGTATCAATGGTAGTGGCAGTGACTTCGACGAGTTATGATAGAAGTGCGTAAATCCATATGATGGATGGATGAGTGCCAAATAGCCCCATACAATGCGACAGCTTGGTGGCGTGTTACCTACCCTTCGACTGGTACTGGTATAATATTAGCGCTGCTTCAAGAATCAACTTGAAGTCGGCTAGTCTCACTTCCGCGACAAAGACGCATCAGATGTTACAGCTAACACTCAATATTGCACATTCAGACTTCTTGCTTCTCACCTGCATGCTCAACTTCACACAGCACTCATTGGCATGGCATTTTTGACCCGTCCTCCCATTGCCTGTAGTACTGCTAAATGTTATAGTCATTCATAATATATTGTATTTTTTTCCTATCTAATCTCATCTGTTTTTTCATCTGTTTTCGCAGTGGGATGGGCTGGCTGAGACAGGTAACTCGTCTGAGTGGTGTTGTTGTTTTTATCTTTGTTCACTGGCTCGAGCTAATGCCCAGCTATCCCCAACCCCCTCAGCTGATTCCATTGTCGTTCAGCCACACGAGGTCCAACGAGGGTGAGTCTCACGGATTTGACATGGGCCTGGGAGCGACTAATTTTATGGGATCTTTTCACTCAATTGCGCTGATAGTTAACGTTTCAGCTGCATCATTGTTTTACTATCTTCAACACCCAGGTCATTTTTACTCCCATTCCAACATATCAGGTCACTTTTATGATATTTGTCCCATGCATGTCTTGCTAATATTAGAACTTGACTTTTAGTGGAGTGCGTAACTAAGATCAAACTATTCCCTTCCGGCTATAAAGAAGTAGCGAGAGGTAGTGCACTGCGTGTCATTCCAATACCTCTGGCATTACAATGACGCTGTCTAACCTGAGTATGCAGATCGATGTGGCACTACTCGCCGGAGTAGCTGCTGAGGGTGTTATCCTTGGTGCGTGCTCGTTCGTGGGCCTCATGAATTATTGAGGCTGAAAATTCTCCCCACAGGTGTATTCTTAGTGCTGGATATTGCTGCACTTTACATCCTTGTTCGACGCCGCAACTACCACAGATCTGTGAACAAACCAATGGTTCTCGCTGCAGCTGTCATGTTCCTCCTCTCAATGGCTCAATTTGTGGTTGATGTCACATATGTCTTTTTGGGGTTCATAGCCTCTATGGATTCGAGTCGAACAACCCGCCTTGAATATTTTGGTGACCTCACGCAGCCAATATTTGCGGCCAGACATGCAATTTACTTCACAATGATGTTAGTTGGCGACGCTATAGTGGTCAGTCTTCATGCCAGTAATGACTACTAGGATATGTATTTACTGAAATCATTAGATATACCGTTGCTATGTTGTATGGAGTCACAATCTGAAGATTGTGATATTTCCCATATTATGCTCCTTGGGGAGCGCGGGTACGTTTACTACAGGGGGCCCTCTACGAGGATTCTGACCTGAGCGACAGCCTGTGCTTACCAAACTATCTGGGCTATTCGACACTTCAAATTTGCGACAACCTTCATTAGACTGGAGCACAACATGGGTTTTGTAATATTTTCCTTGAGTTTCGCTGCAAATACAATTGCAACTTGTAAGTCCACAGTTTGATTCTGGTTCACATTACTCTTACATCGGCCTGTACAAGCCCTAATTGCTTACAAGATCTGGAGGGCTGACCGACAACTGAGGAAAACGATATCCATGGCCTCTGCTCGTCACAGCCTTTTGCCCATTGCAAGGATAATTATTGAAAGCGGGGCCATCAACACGGCATATCTACTTACCTATGTTATCATCCTGCAAAGTGGCTCCAATGGAATTGAAATCTTGGCTTCGATTGTAAGTGGTTGTATTCAAAATATGCTTGTGGTACGCTACTAACTATGTTCCAATTTAAGGTAACCCCATTGGTAGGCGTGATTTTCACGATGGTCATCATCCGCGCCGCACTTGCCGCCGACAAGGAGGCAGCAAATACAACTATGAGGAACCAAGCTTCAACTGGACCGATGTTTGCCCAACCTGGCAGCACTTTACAGGAGGAGAGCGCGGACTGGTCAAACACGCCCGGGAATACTTCAACCGAAAAAATGCAGAAACTTAAGCAGGTTGCTAGGGGAGTTCCAGTAATTTAAATAATATGCGATTCCATCAATACTAGACACTTCTATCCAACCCGGGCCCGTGTTCTATTATCAGATGTATATATTTGTGTCACGGAATAAAAAACCCACCCCACGGATTCCATTGATGATCATCGTTCACTGACCAGGGCGACCTTTGACGGGGTCGGACTTTGTTGGTAAATCCCGCCGGTCCGTGTCCGCGTCAAATCCATCGTAAAGGGGGTTGATAAATACTCGGTCACGTATACTAGTACATATATCGCCCTGAAAGTTCGCCTTTACCATCACTTCGTCATGGCGTGCGGGGTCGGCCGATTTCACACCCTGCTGCTAAGTATTTCGTTCGGACAGAAGTCCAACGTCCAAATGTCATCATGGTTCCCTAAGCTGAGTTCCAGACGACTTGAACCTCAAGCGTCAAACTTCAAGCCCCGGCACGGCGGTGACATCTATTGGGATCACACTTCCAGACGGAACTTCTCATCTCTCACCCCGATCATACTTGTTGGAAGGCGCTCTTATAATGGGATGGGCCAAATTTGGGTGGAAATGGGTCAGCCGGCATGTCAATCTGTTACGTACGATGAAGTGAGGACCAACAACATGGGACGGTTACAAATGACTTTGCATAACCAACGTGGGATAGTTCTGACTCGAAGTATTTATGAGGTGGGTGCACGCTTCCTGGCACAATATCATTCTGAGAACGTATGAAAATAGAACAATCATCCAATGGAAGTTTCCCTTGTGATGTGACTTTCATGGGTGTAAAAGATCTCATCATCTCCGAGTCAACCGTGATCATACCAGATGCGGTGCCATTCTAGCAGTGATTGTACACGCTTGCGCTGAATTGGGTCACCATAGCACTTCGAAACATGCCCAGCGGCTTTTAAAGGGGCTCCAATTTTTACATTCCCTCAATTCAACCTAGTCAAGGCAATGTCATCTGGACGGATAAATAGAGTTGCTATTTGGTGGGTCCTATGCAATAGTGTGCCTTGCATTCACTGACAAAGAATTATTAGTGGAGGGGGTATTGGAGGATTAACTGTCGCAGCCTTTATCAACCAGCATTCAGATATTGAAGTTGATCTCTACGAAGTCAAGCCTGAGATCTCGACCATCGGGGCTGGGATTGCAATTTGGAAACGGTCCTGGCAGGTGCTGCAAGACCTAGAGCTCGAAGAAGAGGTCAAGAAACGGAACATCTCACTTCCAAAAGAAGGAGAGGGTGAGCCTTCCTTTCATGTAAACCATTGGGCGGTCGCGCTGAGCGAAATTCAATAGTTCGTGGTCCAGTCTTTAGAAAGGCTGACAAACCAGATGGGGGGTTTGATTTTCACAACCACATGATGCCATGTATGTCCTATGATCGCCCCTTTTTTCGACGCTTAAGCCATTCCCGCAGACGGCCCGATGTCTCTCACTCGGCCAACACTCCTCGAATTGCTTCAGGCAAGACTATCGAACAAGTCCCATATTCATACGTTGAAAAGACTGGTAAAATACGAAGTCGAACCCTCTGGATCGATTGAGCTCCTTTTTGCAGACGGCACAAGGGCCTCTTGTGACGTTTTGATTGGAGCCGACGGTGTTCATTCGCCTACTCGCGCATCCCTATACGGAGCTTTGGCGATAGGGGCGGCTCCTGATACAGCGGATTATCAAAAGTACATTGAACCTATATGGAGCGGGACTTACGCGTATCGATGCTCCGTGCAGCTTGATAAGTTCAAGGAGCTTTACCCCGATCATCAGGCATTATCTAAGCCAAAAATAGTACGCTGTGACGTCTGTTTAAAAATGTTTGATCCCTCATGACAGATCCGTCGATAGTGGTGCGGAAAAGATAAGGTGACTACTGGTTCCATAGGAACCTACGTTAACAGCCGCTAACCTATGGTAATAGCACGCTGTATCCCACCCAATTGGTGGCACTATTGGTCTCGTCTGTTTCTCAACTGTCGCGTCTGGGGAAGGAACACCGTATGAAGGCCCTTGGGTGAAAGATGTCCCAAAGCAGGAAGTTCTGGATTTCTACGAAAATTGGGAGCCAGATCTATTACAGCTCCTCCAGGTATAAGAAACCCCATGAATACACCAGCCAGTGACGATAACATCGTAATAGCACTTGGAGAATCCCAGTCGGTGGGCCATTCATGTCGTTCACCCGCTTCCGTTCAGTGTTTCGGGTCGAGTTGCCCTGCTGGGTGACGCTGTTAGCCTGCATTCTTTTCTCCTGATTGGATTCCTGATCTCCGTATAGGCACATGCGATGCTACCTCACCAAGGAGTTGGAGGGGGCCAAGCCATTGAGGTAGGACAGAATTGTGGGTAGACTGAACCATGTTCATATATTCCACCTAGGATGCTCATATTCTTGGGCGCTTGCTTTCTCACCCGTCAACAAATTTGGGGAATATTGAACAAATTTTGCAAATTTACCAGAGCATTCGTCTCCCACTGGGTTCCAGGGCCGCGCAACGATCTAAAAACAACGGACTTATGTACGACTTTTGCCACCCCGATTTTCCGGTCCATGCATCTTCTGCAGAAGAGTTGAAGGGCTTGGGAGAGGCTATTGGGAAATCATTTGAATGGTTGGCGCAGGGCGGGTGCGACGACGATTGGAAGCAGGCAGAGAGTATGCTGCTGCAACTTGACGCATGAGCTTAGGTTAATCATTTCATCTATGTACATTTTTTTCTGGAACCCGATTCTGGGAAATATATAAGTACAATGCTGAATGAAGCCGGGGCTGCATCATTGTTTCGCGTTTCGACTAAGGGGGCAAAAAGTGGAATCAGTTTCTCGTTGCCGGGCTTGAACTTGCGAACTGGTATCACTGCTGCCAGAAATAAATCCAAGTTACTGCGGTAGATGAACTCGATCTCATTACTTTTGGACACTGCTGTAAAATAAATACCTATTTTTAAGACTTAGTAGTGCAAAGCATGAGGCCGTAGAGACGAAGCGTTATGTACATAGGCTCTCCAGCATGTGCGGCCCCCAGAACTTGCATATTAATCGCGCCCGTCTGATTTTGCCTTGCAGTCCCGATCTCATGGGACCGATTTGGATCGACACGGCAGCATAGCACTCCCTATTTATAACTGCGTACTAGAGTACAATGTGCTAGGCCAATGAAATACATATCCGGACCTTTGCTATAACCGTGCCGGCCGAATCAAATATAAATCTTCAGAGAACTGCGATGGAGGCTCAGCAATAGTCGGCCGATACAATGTGATCAATATTTCCTTATGTCCAAGGGAAGGAGCATCACGGAAATATCCTATTGCGAAGGACGCATGGGTGATGGACGTAAATGTACAACGGATCAACTCACTTGGGCTTCTATAGTACCACAACACGGTGCCTTGCACAAAGTGTTCCAAGGCTTTGTGGTAACGTGCGAGCTCCGCATCCACTTCAGGTCCGAATGAAGGGAGCTGTAATTTTAGCTTGATATACTGTCCCACGCGGTCGTCCAGCATGCGTGTGAGGACATCAATTGCATCTTGTAGCCCCACGCGATGTTCCGCCATGATACAACAGACGAGGTTTTGAAGATCCCCGTCAGCTTGTTCTTTCTGGAGAATAATTTATGACATTGAAAAACTCAGAGAACGTAAGACTTACATTAAATGAGCAAAGATCCTTGAAACGCGCGGAAGGAACTCTTAAGTTGTGGGTAGTGTTAGGGGCGAGCCCGTACTTACATTTGGCCAAGTCATAATGTCACTTGTTGCTTCAGACATGGCTATAACCGTAGGGTCTTCGAAGACATAATCGGGGAGATCTATGTCCAGAGAGTATTCTACCATGGCTGGGAGATAATCAGTTGTGTGTAGCCTGATGATGGGGGGGGCATACCCTCCACCATGGCGGCCCCTATGGTGGCCCTTCTCATTAGAATAAATTCACCGACTGGTGGTATTCTATCGATTGAACGGTTGTGCGATTGCTCTATCTGCGAGCTGCTCCATTGCTCGAAGGCACGAGCAAAGCTAGAGGGCTGCCTTTCAGTTAATCGTCAATTATGAAATAGACTCCGTCATACCGAGAACTCGCCCCGGGGCTTGCAGTAGCCCTTATTCGTCGCAAAAGGCTGATTTTATTGGCATCAGCTGGAGAAGGGTAAAAATTAAAATTCTATCTTACTCATGTAACATGGCAGAATACGGATGATCTGGACGTGGCGCGCCAGGGTCGTAAAGGATACGATTGGATATAACTATTCCTTCTCGGACAGCCTCCGGTTTTGCCTGAAAGTCTCCTTCATCAGAAAGGTCATCTGTCTTCGGTTAAATCTCATTAAATTGAGAATGGAAAGCTATTGATGTTGGAGGTACCGCAAAGGCCCAGAAGAAGAAGGCTAAACATGTTTCTAGGTGTTCCAAGTCAGCATCAGGAAAGCTGAAGGCCGCAAACACGTCGAATCGGCCCCGCTCCAGGAATGCCAGTTTTTTGGATTCATTGTATATGGCGAAGCTATATTGCTGTAAGATTCTGGCTGATTATTGGGCAAAAATCAAACCTTTTAAACCACTCCCGTGTTGCGTGGTCGGCTTGAGCGCTGTGGGGATTGACTTTCAGTTCGAATCCACGAGCGGTAATTGTGACGAGATTTTTCAAACGGAAGGTGCTCGGAAAGGGGGGGAGATTAAACATAGCTGGGGTTTACTCAACTGTTGAAAATGCGATGTATATCTAGCCAAGGGCCGACAATTGAAATGTTGGATATATATAGAGAAAGTAAGAATGGAACAATCAATCACCTACCGCTATCCAGGGGCGGGAGTGTTTTCACGGTTGTGTCACCGTGGTTCTGCAATCTAAAGACAGGTTCTGAGACAGCCAGTTAGATAAGACCCGTACTAATTGTCAGAGATTTGTCATCTCGGGTTCTGGATGAATTATAGCCCATCAAAAAATGGCGCCGGACTGCTGGTAGCTCGCACGATGAGAGCGCGGCGACCTGTGAGTTGATTCATGATATTCTAGGTTTGTGATTCTTGTTGATCGTGGGTGCTGGTGAGTCTGGCAGGTCGATTCACTGGCAAGTCTGCTCACTGGTAAGAGTTTACACCCAACATTCAATGTGATTGAATATATGGTCATGTTATAAATGCGGGGCATAACGCAAGTTCTTGTTTGTGGACCCAGAGACTTGTTCATTCAATCCAAGTTGATGCTGACTCGGAGATACTAAAAAAAGACTTGAAATTTCCAGCTAGAATATAGGTCAGTACAACACAACAGTTTCTCTGCATTCTATCTGATACAGCTTCGAGATGATCAAACAGGCTAGGCAGAAACACGTCAAAAGAAGCCCGGCTGACAAAATCCAGCTCAGCCACAGTGTTTAGTCTTGGAGCATGTACGAATAAATCTAACCTACATTTGGTTATAATCCTAGTCTACATTTGATAATGATTATTTTGGATCTGTGGAGACCACACCGTGGCGGCACATGCGACGGGTGGGCCATGGTGCTGGGCTGTTCACGGTGGGCGCACACCCTCAAATTTTGCACGGTGGTAGGTGATCCGTCATGGTGAGGCAGCAGCACAGGCACCCGGCACCCAACAGTGAACCTCCGTCGAAGATTGCAGTTGAGATCACACTTCACAGATCAGTACCAAATGTAGACTAGATTTATTTGTACGCACTCCAAAACTAAACACTGGCTGAGCTGGATTTTGTCGAAGTGGGTCTAACAATCATGATTTGGCTGTAAGCTGGCCCGATACCCTCATGCTGCATTCGCGAGCGCTCCCGAATGGGAGCCGAATCTTTTGTTTTTTTCTTCTTTGCACCTGGCGGGTGAACGAATACTAATTAGATTTGATGCTATCTCGGGGGCCCCCAAGTCGTGATCTGTGGGGTGGGTCCTTGGAGGGTTCAGACTACAAGCTCGTCCTTCCTCGTCCGACGGGGGGGTTTATTAGGATTGATCCACGATCATCCTAGTCTAACATTGGGCGCGAGCGTCCCATTATAGCACTTGACAGTGATCAATTGCTGATACGCCATAATCCATCAACGGTTTCAACCTGAACATCACAAAATGCTCCACCAAGATACACGGAGTTATCCGGTGTAAGTAACTATCCCCAGCCTCATAATGATCTCCACAGTTAAGGGCGGTCTGACAAATGATCAAATTGATACCTTCCTGCCATAAAGGAGGAAGAAATACCGCATGATCGTATAGTAACGACCCGTCCCGTTGCAATGGCTGGTTTACAGATCGATGAGGGGGAACTGGCTGGAATCGCCATTGAGAGTGTTTTATACGGTATGCCACCTGCCTGTATGGGCACTGCTCTTGAGCGATGAGAGCTAATTAATTTTTTTGCAAAGGTATATTTCTGGTGTTGGACATCGCAGCGCTCTATATCCTCTTTCGACGTCGGGGCTACAGGTCTATCAACAAACCACTGGTTTTTGCTGCAATCGTCATGTTGCTCCTCGCAACTGCTCAATTTGTGGTCGATGCCACAATTACCTTTGATGCGTTTATAACCATCTCGGATCGGCCGACTCGTCAGGTATATATTAATAACATCACAGTACCAATAATCGCAGCCACGCACGCGATCTACTTCACAATGATGATCGTCGGGGACGTTATAGTAGTGAGTCGGCTCATACAGTTTCTGATTCATTTGTCACAAATCCAATCGTTAGATATACCGCTGTTATGTCGTGTGGGGATACAGTTTGAGGGTTGTAGCTTTTCCCATATTATGCTCTGTGGGAAGTGGAGGTACGAATATTCTCGCCATAGGCATTTCAAATCCGAGTTCGAGTGCTATTCGACTGACATACTTACAGCATGTGCCTACCAGGCCATCTGGGCCGTTCAGCACCCCAATTTCAACCTCACGGTGGAGAACAATATGGCGTTCCCGGTATTTTCCCTCAGTTTTGCTGCGAATGGAATTGCAACCTGTAAGTGCTGCTTGGCGAACTGCTACAAAGCTCTGACATTGTCGCATACAAGCTTTGATCGCTTACAAGATCTGGAAGGCTGACCGACAGCTGAAGAAAACGATGTCCATCATTTCTACTCGTCGTAGCCTCCTGCCCGCTGCAAGGATAATAATTGAAAGCGGAGCTGTGAACACCGCTTACCTTTTCATACACATGTTTGTTGTGTACAGTAACGATGCCTTCGGGGTCCAAATCATGGCTTCTATTGTGAGCGGTTGGGTTCGGGGCAGCTTTCTAATAAACTAACTTCCCTACTCCCAGGCAAGTCCGTTAGTAGGTATCATCTTTACCATGGTCATCATCCGGGCCACACTTGCTGCCGACAGACAAGCGGCGAGTACAACCATAGGAAATCAAATACCGCCTAGCGGATTCGCGGTCGCCCAACTCGGCACTACTACCCAGCGGACAAGTTTTTGCATCAGCACCGACGAGAGTTCTTCAATAGATGGCCCGTCGGCGAGTTCCAGGGCCGAAAACTTGAAGGGGATGATCCAAATTCCCAAACATGTGCAATGTCATTGATAGTATTACTTCGGCGCTCGCCCTCGCCAACAGGGGCGGTCAAGTTACAGGGCCTGAGTGTATTTATGTGAAAGATTTGATGTAGTCCGCGGTGTACTCAATTCTCATGGTGTGAAACAAAATACGATTCTAATTTATGGCGATCCGATACCGTCTAGGGCATTGCCATGACAAGGCGGCGAACCATTTTCTCGTGTCTGATCGTAATCACTGTTCTATGTAGCCAGTCCGCTATTGTCACCTACTATCCCCCGACTCGTGTTCACAAGTCGCGAGCCCTGAATGATGACACTGGCAAGGGTTGTGTGCACTCCCCGATTCTCGTATGCCGCCATGTTTTCACCGAGGCAGCTGTCCTCATCTTCAAAAAGAAAGCGTTTGTGACTACGCACACTGGTGCCGAGTACACAATAATGATTTTTATCATCAATGCGAGCGCCGACATCAGGAAATTTCGGAAAATCTTGTAATGTGATGGTAATTGTATTACAATGGTCGCAATTGTCACAATGTCAAACCAATATTGTAGTTCTGATTATAATAGATTACCTTTCACTGGCGAGCGCATTGGCAATTGCTACCAGACCTGGTGACTTTTCACCTGATGGAACAATCATCATATATTATATAACAATATATTGCCGATAATCCTGACCGCGCAAACAAAAGAACTGATGGAATGGTTACTACTTTACAAGTTTCATTGTAGTGTGCCTTTTATTAGTTCTTAGTCTAATCTAATTAAATCCTTGAAGTCAATGATTCAAATTCTATATATGCTCAGTCATAATTTCTCACTCAACCGGGGATCGAACTTAGGCGCTCTCAAGTCTCAGACACTCAGATTTCCTCAGTCAGTCAAAACTTAATGATAATTTAACCATTCGGTTAGATGGTCAACTGTTTTCCTTTTCCTTAGTTGGGCTCAGGCTCCATTGAGATCACGCATGGACTTAGGAAAATTTCTCTTGTGGCTGCACACCTCAGCCATACACTACATGGATCCGAAACCAACCATCACTGTTGGATTTAGTTGAGACAATCAAAGTTATCAGTAGTTTAATTTAGGACCCTACTTGCCTCCGACACAAATTATCGCGGTATTATATTATACCAAGTATTATTCAACGAGTGTGAGCGCGCATCGAGTTTCAAGTGTAATCCTCCTTGCTGATTAAAAGTAGTTTGCCATACCCTAGCATAGATTGTGTAATAATGACAACTGGATTACAAAAAGCAAATCTTCATTTCAAATAATTGGACTGATAATTATCAGATGGGACAGTGTTGGCAAACTTAATACCTGATTTTGACGATCCTACCAGATCCCACCAGGCGCTTATAATGGTGTTGTGACAGTGTTAAAACATGGCACAACAATTGCAATATCACACCCGATCATACCTTTTTCCCAGAAGTTTCCTGATGGAGTGGCATGGTTTGGCAGGGTTTGGCTTGCTGTCTATCTGGTGAGTGGACAGTGCTTCCTACAACTTCAAGTTCCCCTGCGCGAAGCTAATAATAGAACCCAATGGAAGCTTCACTCGTGATGCGACGTCCATGGATGTGGAATCTCATCATCTCCGAGTTAATGATGATCATGCCAGAGAGGCGATGCCGTTCTAGCCATGATAGTGCAACTTGTGTTGAACCAAATCATCTAGTGCCTCCAATCACGCCCAACTGTTTAAAAGAGCTCTAACTTATGAGATTCTTCCCAACCTCAGGCTGGATGACATCTAGACGAATAGGAAGAATTGCTATCTGGTGAGTCCCATGCGGGAATACCTCACGTCCGTTGACAAAGGATTACTAGCGGAGGGGGTATCGGAGGGCTGACTGCCGCGGCCTTTATCAATCAGCATTCGGATATGCAAGTCGATATCTATGAAACTAAGCCTGAGCTCTCGGCCATTATAGGCGACGGGATTGCAATTTGGAAGCGATCCTGGCAGGTGCTTCAAGACCTGAAGCTTGAAGAAGAAGTCAAGAAAAGGAACATCTCACTTCCACAGGACGGAGCGGGTAGGTATTATTCTTCTCACGTATGGTACCATTGGGCACTCATGCTGGTCAAAGTTCATGGCCCAGTCTTCAGGAAGGCCGACCAACCAGAGGGAGGGTTTGACTTCCACAACCACATGATGCCATGTATGCACTACGATTATCTTTTTTCAATGGCTCAAGTTGCCTGTGTAGACGGTCCAATATCTCTTACTCGGCCGGTACTCCTTGGACTGCTTCATTCAAGACTGTCAGATAAATCCCATATCCATACATCGAAACGGCTGATCAATTACGAAGTCGAACCCTCTAGATCGATCCAGCTCTTTTTTGCCGACGGCACAAGAGCTTCTTGCGATGTTTTGGTTGGAGCTGACGGCGTTCATTCACCCACTCGCGCATCTCTATACAAAGCTTTGGCGGCTGAGGCAGGGCCTGGTAGCCCAGTGGATTATCAAAAATATATTGAACCCATATGGAGCGGGACTTACGCATATCGATGCTTCGTGAGGCTTGACAAATTCGAGAATATTTGCCCAGGTCACCAGGCATTATCCAAGCCAAAAATAGTACGTCATAATATCCTTTTGTGATGTTTGATCCTTTATCACAGACGATAGTGGTGCGGAAAAGATACGGTGATTACTAGTTTTAATAGCGTGCACTAACATCCATTAACCATATGATAGCATGCTGTATCCCATCCGCTTGGTGGTAAAATCGGTCTCGCTTGCTTTTCGACCGTTGCCTCCGGGGAGGGTACACCCTATGAAGGCCCCTGGGTGAAAGACGTATCAAAGCAAGAAGTTCTGGATTTCTACGCCTCTTGGGAGCCAGATCTATTGCAGCTCCTCCAGGTATGAGAGATCTAGTGCCTCACGCTACCCAGTGGCGATGACATAGTGATAGCACTTGGAGAATCCTAGTCGATGGGCCATTCATGTGGTGCACCCGCTCCCGTTCAGCGTTTCGGGCAGAGTTGCCCTGTTGGGTGACGCTGTTAGTACACTTTTTCCCGTTGATTGGATTCCTGACCACCGCACAGGCACACGCGATGTTACCCCACCAAGGGGTTGGAGGAGGCCAATCCATCGAGGTAGGGTTGAATTATGGCTAACTTCGGCTCATGTTAATACATTCTACTTACCAGGACGCTCACATTCTTGGACGCTTACTTTCCCATCCATCAACAAATTTGGGGAACATCGAACAAGTCCTGGAAATTTATCAGAGTATCCGTCTCCCACAGGGTTCCAAGGCGGCTCAGCGGTCGAAAGACAACGGACTTATGTATGATTTTTGTCACCCCGATTTTCCAACCCATGCAACCTCGGCAGAAGAGCTGAAGGGCTTAGGAGAGGCTATCGGAAAATCATTTGAATGGTTGGTGCAGGGTGGGTGTGATCAAGATTGGAAGGAGGCAGAGACTAGGCTACTACAGCTTGGCGTGTCAACCTAGATCATACCTATGTACGTCCACATATAATGTCAGATGAAGCCAGAGTGGCGAAATTGGAATAACACCTAGGCGTATAGTTTTCGATTACTTACTGCTATGATACAGAATTACCAGCGGAGGGGGTATTGGAGGGTTGACTGTCGTGGCTTTTATCAGTTAGCATTTAGATGTTGAAGTCGGTATTTATGAAACGCGGTGGATAGGGCGGCCATGAGTACGTTATGCATCCCCAGCTATATTAGTTCGTGTAAATTCAAATAAATCCCGAGGCTGTGAACCTCACAGGAACCCATCAGATAAGTCGAATGATATGTGCTTCGTGGGTGCGCCTCCTTGTAGATGTGTCTTTCTGCAATCGTCAACCTCCATCGTGGCTAACGTTTCCCAGCGCATGGTGCCTGGATCGAGTTATGATCACATCCCAAGGCAAAATTGATGCCCTCGAGGTTCGTATTAGGAAATGGTGACCATAATGATCTGAAAAATCTCATCCTGCAGGTACCGGACTCCCATGATCCGGAGAAGCCCTGGGTGGGCCGACCTGATGGGCTCAATCTCATCAGAACGAAAAGATTCCTATCATGGCAGCTACCCCGAACCAAGATATTGCCTTATGCTTCAAGGGGTTCAACAGCATTTCGATTTTGATGGTCATATACAATTGCAATCATACTTCAAGTTAGTTACACCCAATAGGGGTACTGGATCATTGTGGCTGGCTGCTGATGTGCAAATCCGGAGACAACTATCAGGCCGAGAGCATGCTTTCAGTGAATCCGCGGGAAGCGGGCCAAGAATATTCGCTGGAATGTTTGAGAGAAGCATCATGCACTATAACCATAACCAAATCACGGACGCTGGCCTAGTAGTGCAAAAATCCCCGACCAGCAGCTCTACTTACATTCGGCATATACCTGTTGACGAATAGTTTTTCCTAGCACCAGTAGTCCGCGGGGCACTTCGCCCCCGAGACATTTATATAGGCAAGGGTTTTTACCACCATTGGTATACGAAGGCGAAGTCCGATGCATTATAGATGATTCTAACATGCAAGATTCGAAAGCCAAACCTGGAATAAGTAATCAAAATGGTATAACATTGTCCTGCAGCCGCGCGCGTCCAGCTCAATCTGCTCGAGTTCGAACAGCTCGTATTTTTTTTTAGGTCACTGGCAGTTTGTGGGCGGATTTGATGATATCGGATGCCCTCTCGGCGACAGTGTAGACCTCAGCCTGATTATTGAGAGGAATGGTTATTGGAGTTACCCATTTGGAAATTGAGAACTTGCCTGGGGGTGCGATGACGGGGCAAAAGGCTGGACACAAGTAGATGAGAATATGCTAACATGCTGATATCAGCAACGGGCATACCAGTACTGATGCATCTACCACTCTGAGGCCCGTTACGCCTTTGACCAAAAGATCAGGTCCTACAACGCCGCACGAATCTGAGTCCTTCGACATCCTCGCCGTCGCAACGGGATGTCGGATGGAAATGGCCTTGGAACGTATGTATGACATGATTTCCGAATCGTTATTCAGCTGGGCAGCATCGCCAAAGGGACTTTCGATATACCCCTTCCACGGTGACGCTGTGATGAAGTGTTGTGCAGTTTTGACGGCTTCGACCATCGTCAACATATCACCAGGTGTGGCCAGATAGTTTGGATTGATCAA
Source organism: Infundibulicybe gibba (assembly GCA_015501065.1). NCBI lineage: Eukaryota > Fungi > Basidiomycota > Agaricomycetes > Agaricales > Omphalinaceae > Infundibulicybe > Infundibulicybe gibba. Next base: position 54,450 of record JADNYI010000049.1, on the reverse strand, counting down.
AGGAGGATCAAAGATTGAGGAGGAGTTTATCCTCACGGACCCATCTGTAGTAGGGACGTTAGAAATTTGGGTGGTAACCTAAGGAAAAGATAGTACGAGATGAAGGAGCTACGAGAACGACTGCAATGGAAAAGAAATTTCCCGATGTTGGGGATGTTTGGGTGGTGGCTACGAACCCATTCTGGAAGAGAAATCGTTGATAAATTGAGGTAGCATTATCATAAACCTTGACGCTCACGCAAAATGCCAGTTCAAAATGTGGTGAGACCGGCCCCGAGGAAGGGTCACCGTGGTTGCGTAAAATGTCCGACGAATTGGGCAAACGGAAAAAGCCAATCTGGTTGGCGATGGCGTTGTTCGCAAAGATGTCCATGTGGTCTTGCTCGTATTCTTGAAGTAATTCAGCAAATAGGGTCTGGTTGAATACTACGGTGTCGAATGTCTTGGTGCTATTGACACTCCATGGAATAGTGATATATGGGTGATCTTGAAGATTTTTCCCGACATTAGGAAGGTCGACGGTGCTGTTGATTCCAACACGAGCGAGGTCTTGTGAATCGCCGATTCCCGATAGCATAAGCAGTTGGGGCGTTCCAATCGATCCCGCAGAAAGAATCACTTCATTTCGAGCGGTCAGCTGATACAATGTGCCTGTTTTATTATTGAGTATATGCGATTTAGTTTGGGGCAGTCCAAAATACAAACCATTTCGAGAGTTTGTAAACTCGACCGTTCTGAAATTAGGAATTCTATTCTTTCCGTCTAGAGTTGCTAAGACTCGCGTGACACGTGTCTGAACGAGAATGTCAAGTCTTCGCGTTGAGTTTTCGATTGGTTCAAGGTAGGCGGTGGCCGAGCTGCTTCGAACACCACCACCGATTGTAGACTGAAGCCATGCTGAAGTTGGGAGGTGTAAGGCTCGTGACACGGGGGATGCAATATAAACTTTACCTATTCCTAAGGGGTTACCACCATTCATATCGAGTCTGAACGGGAAATCAGAAGCCAATTCGACCGTCGTATTCAAAATCCGTTGGTCAATATCTGTCGGTTCTCCGGGAAGACTCGTAAGTAAGGGTCCAGAAGTTCCATGGAGGGAGGGGTCAAATTGGCCTGTGGTATTGTGGTGATCAGCGGATTCAACGTGCTTTTCGCTCTTTTGGATAATGTGAGTCTGCGAGTGTAAATGGCAGAGGGAGCAACTACTTTCAATGCGTAACGAAACATGTTCTTCCAACTCCATCCCGGATCACCCGAAAATTTTGCTAGACGATCGTATTCTGTTGACGGGCCACGAGTATACGCCATGAAGTCTAAGAAGGGCTTAAGCCAGGATTCTACCCAAGCGGAGGGATCAAAAAAAAACTGACTGATGGAACTGCTACCGCCCAAGACGAAGCCCCTTGGATACGTGAGTATTCGGTCGTCCAAATGAAATTGAGCTATCGTAGTAAAATTCCAATCATAGATGCTACCGGCGGCCGCCGAAACAAGGAAGGGCACTTGAATAGACGAATTGTCGGGTGGCGCCAAGTTGCTAGCGGGGCTCATAAGTACGAGCAGCGTGGTAGATGCGAACGGACAGACCTTGGCCCCGCCTCGATGAGCAACACACTACTGTTGGTCTCCGAGAGACGGTTTGCAATGACGGACCCCGCAGTGCCACCACCAACGATAATAAAATCGTAAGTCATGTTGGCCACTGCCTGGGGATCGGAATATACGCGAGCATGGCACAAGTGAGTGAGGTGCCAGAGATAGAAACAGCACACCAAGCTCGGCCAGAAATTGTTCAGGGACATTCCCGGAGGTGGTGACTCCTTGGAAGACTTTTGGTCATTATATATCGCTACAGTGAAAGAACGAAGTGATCAATTATGTTGTTGTTGCTGGCACCCCGGGCCTCCCGTATGGTCCAGCCTTTGATCAGATTCCCGGCCGATATCCAGTTCGGTTTCGACAAACTTGATGTATTACTGTGATGTTGCAAGCAGATCAAACGTTGCAGGACATCGTGGGTAATGGGTGTGGATATTTTTACTTTGTCAGCCTTTGACAAGCTGCACCGTGACCTTGATCATCACTCACCTGGTGCTGTGACTGCCAAGGTCTACTGGCCCCGAACCTTTTGGACCCGGTGAGACCTTTAATTGAATGAATAGCTGTGCTGGTTCTAAATATACCCCTGGGGAGAAAATCATATTTGTTAACCATAGTGACGCTTTATGGCCAACCAGGAGCAGAAGGGAGCCCCAAGCCTGCAACTCCGTGCGCATTGCGCAAGCTTCGGATTCTAGATCGGACTGAAGCTCAGGAGCCCAGAGGTGGCAGAATCTAATATGTCCAAAATTGTGGTTTGAATGACGGCATAGGCCTGTTGCGCAATTCGCGGCTAGACAACAGCCGCACCATGCACATCGTCCGCCCTATTACTCTCCTCCCTTCGCACCGCTGACAGTTTGGACCTTCTTAGCAGTAAATGCTCTCGTCCCCGTGGGTAATTTCAGCTCAATACGCTTATCCAGAAACCGCATCTTTGTTCTTTAGATGTATATCACATCAGCGACTTGAACAAATACGAAAATGCCTTTTTTTTGATAGCGTCGTACCTTGCGGCTGCCCCACGGAGAAGGTTCCTTAGAGTTGGCGACTGTTATGAGCTTTTAAATGGCTCGAACATGATACCACTTTAGGGTTGAATGCGGTGTCGCTCTCAGTTTCAAGTAGCACCCACCAAGTTTGGAAAAGTTCCAGTGCCGCGGCCACCGAGCATTCTCAAATTGCGCCCAATTTACAAACCCCGAAGTCGCCAAGTAGCTTCTTTCGCATTCGGCGAGTTAAAACTTGTGCCTCCCGATTCGGCGCCTTGGAAGTACCCCAGACTATGAATGGGCTTTCACATTAGGATATATATCCGAAGTTGTAGCCTACCAGTGCGGCTTGCCGGGCCCGGGAGTTCGGAAAATTGAAGAACGTGCATTGATTTCCTGTCCAAACAAAGAGATCAGCTAGCGTTTAACTAACATGTTTCAGCCATACATCACAGCTATGCAACATCCCGGCCACCAATTTACCCCATTACTCCCGAATGTGGGTCTTCTTGGGTATATGACACTGGTACCAGCCAATCCAGCATAATGGTTACAATCGTCCAACAAATGATCAAGTTACATCTTTCTGTCATAAAGGAATAGAGAGACTTGAAATAGCGCACATTTCAAATTGTCCGATAGAAACCCCTGCTACTTCCATGGCTGGTGGTATGCAAATCGATGTAGCCGAACTTGCTGGAATCGCAGCTGAAGGTGTCCTATATGGTATGTCATTCGCCCTCGACCTGAGGTTCTTGAACTATTGGGCTTGAAAGGCATATTCTTGGTATTGGACATCGCGGCGCTCTACATCCTCGTTCGACGTCGCGATTACCATAGGCGCATCAACAAGCCGATGGTTGTTGCTGCAATCACCATGTTCCTCCTCTCAACTGCTCAATTCGTGGTCGACACCACGACCGTATTTGTGGGGTTCATAGCCATTTCGGATCGACCGCACCGCCTAGCATATCTCAATGATCTCTCAGAACCAATCTTCGCAGCCAGGCACGCAATTTACTTCGCAATGATGATCGTTGGGGACGCTATAGTGGTAAGTTGGCCATGGGATCTCTTATTCATTTCTCATGGGTCCCCCGATTACCAGATATACCGATGCTACGTGGTATGGGGTCACTGTTGGAAGGTTGTATTATTTCCCATATTATGCTCCTTGGCAAGTGCAGGTAAAGCACCCCTGCACCGCCCAGGTATTGGACCTGATATAATTATAGCGTGTGCCTTCCAGACCATCTGGGCCATTCGGCATGACGGTTTCGACGCCCAGCTGGAATTGAACATGGGATTCCCAATATTCTCCCTCAGCTTTGGTGCGAATGCAGTCGCAACCAGTAAGCTCTGGCTTTCGAACAGCTAGGGCGCTCTGACATTATTGTATACAAGCTCTGATTGCTTACAAGATTTGCATGGCTCACCAACAGTTGAAGAAAACAATGTCCACGGCTCCGTACCGTGGCAGCCTTATGCCTACGGCAAGGATAATTATCGAGAGCGGGGCCATAAATACCGCCTACCTTTTAGTATATACGATTGTCCTGCACAACGGCACCAACGGTGTCCAAATTTTGGCTTCTATTGTAAGGGATTTGGTTCGGGACACGCTTACAATGAACTAATCATTGTCTACCTCCAGGTGACACCATTCGTCGGCATCATTTTTACCATGGTCATTATCCGTGCTACGCTTGTCGCCGACAGGAAAGCGGCGGATAGTGCAGCTATGAGTCAAAATCATCAGATGAAACCCAGACCCGCGACCATTCAACCTATTACTCCCCAGGGGGCCAGCGTACTTTGGATAAGCACTACCGATAATATCTCGACTGAGAAGATCACGGTGGCGTAGGGGTGCTGCTGCCCCCAAATCCCAACATCGTGATGTATAATGTCGTTTACGTCTAGGTGGGCACTCTGGTAGACACTCCGGGTCCTATATGTACTAGCTTTTGTCAATTGAACACATGGTTTATGTTAATTTAAAGTCGCAGATCGTTAGACAAGTTCACCAGGCCTGAAAGAGTGAACGCTGAAGAATGAGTTGTGGCGATTGGGCTTACATTACCATGGAAAAACGCGGCATCGAACGTGACCCGTGCAGCAATATTTCTGCTTTTAGATTCATTTACCCTTATCGGACGAAGGCTATCCTTATCCCCAGGCTTACCGTAAAGGTCCATGGACCATAATGCTGCTATTAGCGCATGTGGTCGCAGTCGTGTTAGAGTCAATTACACAACTTGTTTATCCCTCCCAATCTTACCAAACAAAGACATCAATTGACAAAAAACATAATTGGATCGTCGCCGAGCTTCGCCGGCAGTGCACCTTGTTTTCCTGTACTTCAAGCTTGGATATGAGTATATATTGTCGGATATTGATCATTGATTGCGAAATTTAGAGGGAAGGACATAGGCGCTGGTACACTAATAGATTGGCATAGGTGATAGTAGGTAACGAAAATTAGGCAATATAACAAAAAGGTGACTATTCTAATTTATTCGCAGCTCGGAATTTGTGTTGCTGGCAGTAAATGGTACAGTAGTAGATATCGGGCGGATCGGAGGCATCAAGAGTTTGCATGGCAATGTTGTAAATAAGATGTACCTAAAGCTAAGCAACTCGAGCGTGTTTTCCTTCCTTTCTATGAAATCCGGGTAAGTAGTGATGAGCATAGCTAAAAGTTCGTAACCCATACCGCACCCGTTAAAGCCCATACCTGCATTAGGGGGTGGAGGTATTTAAGAGTGGGTAAGGGTTTCGCGGGTCTTGAAACCCGTGCGGTGGGTACATACCAAAGCCAGTTTATTGGCCTTCCAAACCTTCCGTTTAACCTCCCAACGTCAATGCGCGCGTCAATTGACACGGCGATCATCGCAGGGGAGGGTGCGTGCGTGCGTGCACGTCAACGAACCCTGTTCGCGAGAGTAAAACAAAACCGACTCTTCCAGTTGCGGAGGGGTGGTAGTGTATCATTTGGCAAGTGAAACATCTCCTCAAATCTCCTGATTGCGGCGGGGGGGAGCGGTGAGATAGAAATGAAATCCCTGGCGCCCCGATTGCAGGAGAGGGATGGCAATCGCGTGAAGTAGGATGAAAACAAAAGGGCGTGCACCCGAGGTTAGAATATATTTACATAAGCAAGGAAATGAGAACTCACTTTGCGAGACTTTTTGATCATGCTCAGAATGGGCCATTAAACTTTCATTGTCTGCAAGTTGTAGCGGATTGATATGAGGTGTGGGGATTTTTCGCTCCTGTTTATCCACAGGTGTGATAGGCGTTGCGTGGTAGTGGGGATGTGAGGTGAGTCTGGCGTGGCGGTAGTGGGGAGGGTTGATGTTCTTGTTTCAGGGGGAACAGTCTCGAGGAGACCGTTCACGAGAGGGCTGAGGATCGTTTTTAGAGAGCATGAGAGATTGTTTGCGAGGGGGCATACACAGGATACCACCCTCCCATTCGCAATAATTTACACATCATTTTACATCATTTTCGAGCCTTAAAATTTTTAGTACGTCGTGAACGCTTGAACCGCCGTCCGTGGTCGATTTCCCACCAACCGTTTGACATCAAGCCCACCATTCCGTCTGCGAGCCATTGTCGATGATCGATGATTGTTCAGATCTGGGTGGTCCTTGCGAGACGAGTACGGGGTTGCCCGGAACCACACTAAACCACACTAAACCACACATGATTAAAGGGAATCATTGTCGATTGGAGTGACCTTGTAAAAACAAGGTGATGGCGCTCAGCAGTGGGCACCATGCAGCAATCAATTAGTCAAGACCGTTGCCTAGCTACCCTACTCGTCACCGCCCCAGCGCTCCAGCGATGAAAGAGTCCTAGAAGCCGGCAACCCCACATCAGCGTGGCGCGGCGCCACCTTTTCATAGAACAGTCGGTCTTGCCCGCACACGCCTTTTGAATCTCGGCATTAGGTTTAACGGATATAAGAAATACTCCGCGATTTATCATTGGGAGTGGAATTGCGAGCCGCATTTCCTTTACTCTTCCCACCCCTGCCCTCACCTACGGGTTTAATAGTCACCAATGCTATTGCCGATGAGTACACATTACATACCTCCTTGGATTTATATACGACACGCCCCAACAAGTTCGCACTCCATTACATCAATCAAACTTACCGGATGTTGTTGTTCATTGAACAATGTTGCGCTTCTAACTGGCGCATCCTCTGTGGTACGGGATCTCATCAACGTTTTCTATGAGCATGCACTTGCACTCGTGGATAAATACACCAGTTAGTAGCGTCCTGAGCTCATGGGCGTCGAGCTAGCACAATGTATATCCGGGGCTTGGACGCTCTGGGATCTGGAAGGCCTTGGCACCGAATAGGAGGGGCACGAGAGGAGCAGTGATGACTAGGGTGGGGCGCGCGAGGAATGCCTTAAGAGTCGAGGTGGCTGCTGAAGTAAAGCGTCAAATATTTTCCGTTCAGCGCCACTAATCGCGGTACTCTTACCCATAGTACTCTTGTCTCAAGTACGACTAGTGGCGAGGCTAGTGTCAACCCAACACCAACCTGAAAGTGCCTTAGCCCCACTGCTCCACCTCTTCCTGTAGACAGGGATACGTATCATGGCCATTCGTCGTTTCATAAAGGGGTCGGGTAGTCTTGTCTTGCGCCCAAACCGATTTTGGCTACACCAACCAGGTTATAAATTTAGCACCACCATATGGGGAGGCCAAATTGAACCCTCCGCGGTTCTAAGCTCTCCGAGAGGCCACACTATTTATATTCCTTGTTCGCATGATCTGCCATCTGATCTAGTGAGCTCCACACTACATGGCCTCCTGCTCTGCGACAATTATGAGCCTTGGGTACTGGAACTTGCTGCCCAATACTCTCAGGTAGGTGGATTTCGAGTGGTAGGCCGTGCTAGTGGGTACATCGATTCACATTGCATTATTACAATACTTGGGTCATTCCTGCTGGCTTAACCCCACCCGTGCTCGTGCTAATGTTAGTTCACTGATAAGTTTCAGCAAGACAATCCGATCAATTTGTCCGTAGCACCGAACACATGCTCAAATCCCCACCATTCGAATCCATGTATAAAGAAAGCCTTGGGTGAAGTGTAGCTGTATAATCTAAACATCTGACTCTTCCGCCATTACGATGTCTGGTGATATCCAGACCGACGTGGCGGAACTTGCTGGGGTGGCAGCCGAGGGCGTTCTATATGGTGCGTATTAACTCGAGGCTCACATGTTGCAGTCCCTCGTACCGCTGGGGCAAAACGCTGAAGATCGCTTCGCAAAGGCATATTCCTAGTAATGGACGTCATGACACTCTACATTCTGGTTCGGCATAGTAAATACCGCCGATCAGTGAACAGACCGATTATTCTCGCTGCGGCCATCATGCTTCTCCTGGCGACCGCTCAATTTGCGGTTGACACCACGCATATCCTCGGGTTTATAACCACCCCAGATCGACCGCACCGTCTGGCATTTCTCAGCGACCTCACAAACCCATTATTCGCAGCTAGACATGCGGTTTACTTTACAATGATGGCGGTTGGGGATGCCATAGTGGTGGGTTTCTACACGATTTCCCAGGCTGGAGAATCTGGCTGGAATAATATCACAGCGTGTGCCTACCAAACTATTTGGGTCATCCGACATGCCAATTTCGACCCCGTGCTGGAATTCACCATGGGATACCCAATATTTGCCTTAAGTTTCGGCGCAAATGGGATATCAACCTGTAAGCTCTGAACCTACAGACCACTGATTGTTAGACTGACACAAACCGCTAACGCTGTGATAAGGTCTGATTGCTTACAAGATCTGGAAGGCTGATCGACAGTTCAACCAAATCTCATCCAGGACTTTTGTCAGTCGCCGTAGTCTTTTCCTCTTTGCAAGAATAGTAATCGAAAACGGAGCCATAAACTCCGCCTACCTTCTTGCGTACGCGATTGTCCTGCAAAGCAGTAGTAACGCCATTAAATTCATGGCTTCTATTGTAAAAGACTAAATGCTCTCGAAACACGCCCGGGATACACTAACCTTTTCCAACCAAGGTCACTCCACTAGTAGGAATCATCTTCGCCATGGTCATCATCCGTGCTGCACTTGCTGCCGATAGGAAAGCGGAAAATGTGGTTACTATGAGCAATCAGGTTCCATTGCACCCTATGCTTCTCCACCCTACCACTAGTATCGCCCGTGAAGGGGATGCACAATGGGTAGTAAAGAGTACGAGGAACTCTTCTCCAGAAACAGTGGGATATTCCAAGCAGTTTGTGGGGATGGAAAAATCCCACCGGTGTAATTGCGCCAGCGATAAATACCTCCATATGTACCGGTCACCGAACTCTCTAATCACGGATGAACGAAATACGTGGGGGTGCATAAGTAGTAATATCGACGGCATTAGTTGCGATAGGTCGTCTTTTTTCAAAAAAAAAGAAAGAAAGAAAGAGTGGGTATCTATATACTGCCACCCCGCGTGGTGCGTGCATATATGTAGTGCACGGCGAGCAATATACGTAAGAATCAAATAGCTCATCCGCTAGGAAATGGTGAGAGGACAGATAAACATAGCACGGGCATAGGTGGACTGTGCGCCGAGGCTGCCCACCAGGCGTCATGGCCCATGGGCTAAGAGCGGGAACTGCAGTCAAGCGGAGAAAATTATCCGGAATTTGATGACGCACGAGCAAAATCAGCAAGGGCGCCTGGGTCAGGGACTGCTGTCAGTGTATTAATAGACCAAGCAGGCATACCCGGCCTCCCAGTCCTAAGGCCAGACAAAAGAAATGGCATGTTTGCCCTCAACCTGAGGCAAGCCTACATACATTTTCATGAAGGAAGAGGTCAAGCGCTGGAGCCCCCGAAGGGTGAGTACAGAGTTCATCATGAGGGGACTCTGGCGGACGGAGATACCTGGAGTACTCAAAAGGGATAAGTGAGGGCAGTTCGTGTCTTCACCGGGGAGAACCGGGCGCGTGGTCGCGGTTGAGAATGCAGATTCTCCCAGTCAAACGCGTCATACCTAGCTAAATGATAGCTGCCCCTGCGATGAATTATCGAAAGTAGCCATATTTATCCAAGGGTTTGGCCCCGCCTCAACGAGCAACCCACTAATGTTGACTTCCGGAAGACGGCTTGCAATGACAAACTCTGCAGTGCTTCCATCAACCACAAATGAATAAGGTGCCAGAGATAGAAACAGATACCAGCCAAAAAAATTTTCAGCGACATTTCCGAGAGATAGATTCCTTGGAAGATGGAGACCTTTGGTTATTGAGTATTGCTACAATGAAGGAACAGGAAAGATCGAAGTTGATCAGCCACATGTCGTTGGATGAGTACATTTGGCGGGCCTCTGGTGATGGGTAGTAGGGTATGGTTGATGTTTAACTTTTGATCACATTCCGATATCCAATTCAGTTTCAACAAGAGACCCGAGCTTGATGTATTGCGAGTAGATCAAACGTTGAAAGACATCGTGGGCGTGGTTAAAGTTCTAAACTTGTGTGATATGTCAACGACTGGCCTGATCATAAACCACACCGTCACGTTGACCTTGATCATCACAGCACCCGGCGCTATCACTGGCTCCGAACCTTTGGGGCAACTCGCCTAGAGGAACATCAGCTATTGAACGTCGAACTGCTGTGCTGATTCTAAATATGCCCCTAGGTTGGCTTCGGGAGGAAAACACACCTGTCAGCCATAGTGACGCTTTAGTATGTCTGGGCCTATACCAACCAAAGGAGGATCCCAAATATGCAACTTCGTGCGGGCCCGGGACTCAGGCGCCCAGAGGTGGCAAACTCTATATCCAAAGTTGTGGTCGGAATGATGACATAGGTCTATTGCGCGAGTGGTCAGACAGCAACCGCATCGCACATCCCTTCACGTACGCCCTATTGCTCCCCCCCCCGCATCGCTAACACTTTGTAGCACCAGGTAGGTCTTTCTAGCTACAAACGCTCTCGTCAGCCATATCCGTGGGGGATTTCAACTTCATCAGCAATTCACCATTTTTCCTATAGAAAGCCATAGAATTGACAAATTTTATAGACGTTCATAGATTCGTATAGACGTCATAGACATTACAACAACACTATATAGAGTAATACAGTATTGTCCAGACACACGGGGTCGTCTGGACAGCTTATTGTAGTTCAGCATCGCCCAGATCATTGCCAGATCGACTTACATAATACACATTACACTTGTTGCCACCACAATCAATACGCGCAAGTGGTCTGTGCGGGCTGATCACGCCTCCGCAAGGCTTCGCTTTTGGGAGCATTAGACGCGCATCTTATCAGCTCCCATCTTTACTCCAAGTCCTTTTGTTCTCAACACCCACTCCCATGTCTGTATCTCCTCCCCCGCACCACTGTAGTCTAATCAAGTCTTCAAGTCGAAAATAGTCCTCAAAGTTCCATTAAGTCAGCCCATGTTTTGCTGATGCTTGTATTCGGCAAACTAGGGCACTTGCAGATATGGTCCGTATATAATCTGGTAATAAGTAACCTGATATGTTTTGCTGCCATGACTGATCAGAACAATCAGTCCGAAGTAGATCAAATTGTGTCAGGGTTTTTGTCAGGCCCGATCTGGTGATTTGGGTTTTTCCGACTGACATGTATAGCTGCCAACATGATGAACCAACATGTTTCAGTCATGCATCACAACTATGCAGCATCTTGGCCACCATTTTACCGCATTACTCCCGAATGTGGATCTTTCTGGGGCATATACACTGGTACCGGCTAATTTAACACGATGAATACGAGCATCCAACAAATGATCGAGTTACATCTTTCTATCATAAAGGAATAGAGATAACTTGAAATAGTGCGCGTTCAAATTGTACGATAAGAACCCCTGCTATTTTCATGGCTGGTGGTATGCAAATCGATGTAGCCGAACTTGCTGGAATTGCTACTGAGGGTGTTCTATATGGTATGTCATTCACCTTCAACTTTGATCCTTAGTTCTCGAGTGATTGGGCTTGAAAAGGTGTATTCTTGGTATTGGACATCGCAGCACTCTACATCCTTTTTCGGCGTCGCGATTACCACAAGCACATCAATATACTGATGGTTGTTGCTGCAATCATCATGTTCCTCCTCTCAACCGCTCAATTCGTGGTCGACACCACGACCGTTTTTGTGGGGTTCATAGCCATTTCTGATCGGCCACACCGTTTGGAATATCTCAGTGATCTCACAGAACCAGTCTTCGCAGCCAGGCATGCGATTTACTTCACAATGATGATCGTCGGGGACGCTATAGTTGTAAGTTGGCCCGTGCAATTTTTTATTTATTTCTCATAGGTTCTCCGGTTACTAGATATACCGCTGTTATGTGGTGTGGGGCCATAATTTGAAGGTTGTGATCCTTCCCATATTATGCTCTTTGGGAAGCGCAGGTAAAGTACCCCCTAAAGGAGCTAGGTTGGAGTATCTGACCTGACATAATTACAGCATGTGCCTATCAGACTATCTGGGCCATTCGGCATGGGAGTTTCAACGCCAAGCTAGAACTAAATATGGGATTCCCGATATTTTCCCTCAGTTTCGGTGCGAACGCAATCGCGACCAGTAAGCTTTGGCTATAAAACAGCCGAAATATTCTGACACCTTGTATACAAGCTTTGATTGCTTACAAGATCTGCATGACCCACCGACAGCTGAAGAAAACAATGACCATGGCTTCGTATCATGATAGCCTTCTGCCTACCGCAAGGATAATTATCGAAAGCGGGGCCATAAACACCGCTTACCTTTTAGTATATATGATTATCCTATATAACAACACCAGTGGGGTCCAAATCTTAGCTTCTATTGTAAGGGATTCGGTTCAAAACGGACTTCAAATGAACTAATTATTTCCTACCTCCAGGTGACTCCATTCGTTGGCATTATTTTTACTATGGTCATCATCCGCGCCGCGCTTCTCGCCGACAGGAAAGCGGCAGATGATTCAACTGTGAGAGATCGTCAGATGCAACCCAGACTCGCAACCACCCAGCCTGACACTTCCCAGAGGGCGAGTGTGTTTTGGATAAGCACCGCCGAGAATGCCTCGATGGTGAAGGTTACGGTGGCCTAGGAATACTGCTCCCAAACCCCAACATGTACAGGGCCATTGCACCCGAGTAAGCACTGTGATAGGCCCTCCTATATATACCAGCTTTCGTTGATTGAATATATTTATGCTGAGTTATGAATGATTAGATTCCACTGGCTTAGAACAGCGAGCTGTTGCAATCAGCTTTGAACGTGATCCATGAAGCAATTTTACCTTCAGCTGATGATAATGATCATGGTGGTTCACTTTGCTTGACGAGTCGTCATTTGCATTATTGCGCCAGGGCCGCGATCTGCGGGTTCGTGCTTGAGGCCACCAGCCAATCTAACTGGTCTTGAAGGGCATCTATATGCTGATGTATGGGTTGGAAGGCCTTGTCTATCGGGTACATAGCGTGCTGCCACCGCACCTATCCAAACCGTGGTCAACCAGTCGCAGCCAGGTAAATTCACCAGGAGCATACATGTTGTCCTTTCTTCACTTGCAATCGCACCTGCCCTTGCAACAGCCGCTTTTTCCATCGTGGCAGCTGCTCTCGCACGAATAAGGCAGGCAGGATGTCCAGTAGCAATTCGGCGGGTGGGATCTGGGTTTCCTAAAACCATAGCGGCGGCTGCGTTCGCCTTGATAAATATCGTGAGCGGAGGGTGTGGTTTGTATACTAAACCTCAAGGTGGTCACAATGGCAGTCTGAAACGGAAACCTGAAACCCTCTTGAGCGAGTTGGTGTGACATTTGAGCGACTCGAGATATCCGAGATGCAAAATGCAAGAAATTTATATCAAGTGTCACAGCCAGATTGATTGGGCTATATGACCAGAACGACGACACTGGGATAAATTTAAAATGCACCAATCAGCAACAAGGACGAATCTATCATTTTCCTTTCGTCATTGGGAATCCAGACTTACCATCTGATCCTGGCCGGTTATAATTTCCTTTGCAACCATACACGTAGTATGTATCTGAAATATTAGCCCTCTAAATTTCAAAAGTTTCGCTAGCCAATTTGGTGTCTGCACATAAGTGGTGGTGGTTAGGTGAATGGCACCATATAGACTTCACTCGATAGGCGTGCAACGGCGCGCCCGAAACCTTGTGTAAATAACGCCATATGTTATCTCCCCACATGGTGTCGCTCAAAACCGATTGTGCACACGTCTGTCGTCTCGCGACACGCGGCTGGATGCGCCGCAAAAGTATTACTGGATTTTCGATATGCGCCATCTCAGACTCGAGGCGAGGAATCAATTCCATCCTCGTTTTCCTATACTTTAAAATCAAGGGCACGCCACCCGGCATTCTACTTCGTGTCGAGTTGCAATAGCATACTCTCCGCTTGCTTCCAATCGTCATCGCACCCGCCTTGCGCCAACCATTCAAATGATTTTCTGATCGCCTCTCCTAAGCCCTTTAGTTCCTCCGCAGAAGATGCATGGACCGGAAAATCAGGGTGACAAAAGTCGTACATAAGTCCGTTGTTTTTAGATCGTTGAGCTGCCTTAGAGCCCAGGGGGAGACGAATGCTCTGGTAAATTTTCAGCACTTGTTCAATATTCCCCAAATTCGTTGACGGATGGGAAAGCAAGCGTCCAAGGATGTGAGCGTCCTAGATGAATACATTAACATGGGTAGAATCCGCCAACAATTACATCGTACCTCAATGGCCTGACCCCCTCCAACTCCCTGGTGAGGTAGCATCGCATGTGCCTATGTAGAGGTTAGGGATCCGATTAGCAGATAAAGAAGAAAATGTGCACTAACAGCGTCACCCAACAGGGCAACCCGACCCGAAACACTGAACGGAAGCGGGTGCACCACATGAACGGCCCATCGACTAGGGTTCTCCAAGTGCTATCGCAATGTTATCGTCACTGGCTAGCGTAAGCCATTAGATCTCATACCTGGAGGAGCTGCAATAGATCTGGCTCCCAATTGTCGTAGAAGTCCAGGACCTCCTGCTTTGGCACGTCTTTTACCCAAGGGCTTTCATAGGGCGTTCCTTCCCCAGAAGCGACGTTGGAAAAGCAGACAAGGCCGATAGTACCGCCAATTGGGTGGGATACAACGTGCTATAACAATAGGTTAGTGGTTGTAAGCATAGGTTCCTAGGAACTAGTCATCACCTTATCTTTTCCGCACCACTATCGAGAGATATGTCATAAGAGATCAAAATATTTCCAAACGGACGTCGCGACGTACTATTTTTGGCTTGGACAATGCCTGATGATCGGGGTAAAGATCCTTGAACTTGTCGAGCTGCAGGGAGCACCGATACGTGTAAGTCCCGCTCCAAATGGGTTCAATGTATTTCTGATAATCCATTGGGCTATCAGGACCTGCTTCCGCTGCCAAGGCTCCGTATAGGGATGCGCGGGTGGGCGAATGAACACCATCAGCCCCAATCAAAACGTCACAAGAAGCCCTTGTGCCGTCCGCAAAAAAGAGCTCGATCGATCCGGAAGCTTCGACTTCGTATTTGACCAGTCTTTTCAATGTATGAATGTGGGACTTGTTTGACAGCCTTGCCTGGAGTAATTCGAGGAGTGTTGGCCGACTGAGAGACATTGGACCGTCTGCAAGGAGGGCTCGAGCCATTGAAAAAGGGATAATCATAGGACATACATGGCATCATATGGTTGTGGAAGTCAAACCCTCCATCCGGTTGGTCGGCCTTCCTGAAGATTGGGCCACGAACTATCGAATTTCAAACATCATGAGTACTAGCCAGTGATAAATTCAATGGGGAACACCCACTCTCTCCTTCCTTCGGGAGCGAGATGTTCTTTTTCTTGACTTCTTCTTCGAGACCCAGGTCTTGGAGCACCTGCCAGGATCGTTTCCAAACTGCGATCCCAGCACCGATGGTCGAGATGTCAGGTTTTACTTCGTAGAGATCAACCTCAATATCTGAGTGTTGGTTGATAAAGGCTGCGACAGTCAATCCTCCAATACCCCCTCCACTAGTAACTCACTGTCAACGAATGTGAGGCGTTATTGCATGGGACCCACCAGATGGCAATTCTACTTATTCGCTTAGGTGACATCGTTTCAACTGAGTTGAATTGGGGAAATCACAGAATTTGGAGCCTTTTTAAATCGCTTGGAAGCGCTGGGTGACTCAACCCAACGCAGGCGTGTACTATCACTGCTAGAACGGCATTGTCGTTAGCATGATCATAGTTGACTCGGAGAAATGAGATCCCTTACATCCATGATTGTCGCATCACGAAGAAAGCTTCCATTAAGTGATGGTTTTATTTTCATACGTCCTCAGAAGACTAGGGAGCGTGGGTCCACCGGTGAAAACAACGAGTGACAAGCCAAAACAATCCGTCCGCATGGGCTCAATCCTTGATTAAATCATTTCTCACGGCACGTCACCGTGGCCTGGGGCCATCAGTTCGGGTCGTTCCGAGTTCGTGGTGAAACGAAGAACTCGGTCATTCCAGACGAGCCCGCCAAAATTTTTCGTTAACCGGTCTATCGTCGCGGCGTTTGCCGTGATGCCATCAATTTGTCACATGTTTACAATTGATCTCCATGTTGTCTCCACTGTTCTCATCTGTGTATTCCTTTTCTTAGTGTATAACTAAGTTCTAGAAATCCAAACGCGACTTCGATCCGACACATATAGAGTGACTCATATATGGATCTTACCGTCCCCCACCTTGAGGTGGACCAGCAGCTAATCTCAAAATTGTCTTGTGCAGATTAACCGCATCCTGTGCCCATCTTCAAGCGTGTTACAAATATTTTACCCCGTCGCTGCATCCCTTAGAGCCTGTTCAGATAGAAAGTTTTCAATGCAAATAATGCATGCATTGTGTATCCTTGCTGTGATTGCCGAACGGAGCTTGAACTAGCTTTATGTAACAATCCAAATCGGCCATTGATAAGGCCTAATCAATGCCTCAATTGTTGATAAGATTATGATGCAATGCACTGGATCCAAGATCATATTATACTCTATGTTGCAGTTCGGTCAGTGAATGCGATAGAAATATTCACAAGGCTGCAATACGACGTGCTGAACATCTGACCAAGAAGAGACAGCTGATCAGGATTCAGCATTGGTAACTTATCACCCATTCGTATCTGTTATCAGGTTTGGGCGGGTCAGGTACATAGTTTGAAACTCTGTTCGGCAGGCATGGCAAGAATGCAAAATGTGTTTGCATTTGCATTAAAATCTTCCTATCCGAACAGGCTCTTACTCTTGTGCTTATCCAACATCTCACACTTTTTGATTTTCTCAGTTTGCACACAGAAAAAACGTCTAAAATATGATCTCAAGTCCCACCTTTGTTTCCTTTGTCCTGGCATTGCAAGCACAACCAGGATTGTATTTACATCGAGATTAGTATCCGGCTCTTGAATTATAGCCCTTTCTCACCATATCACTGCTCTAGCCGTTTTCTACCCCTGGCCTCTGACTCAATCATCCCCCCTCGCCTTGCTGACTCAATCACCACTCCAAGGCGCACCCAGATGCTTGTTATCATCACCTCCCAGCCTCACAAAAAAATACCAGCATCGTACCTGCGGACTAGGCACCTGAGAACATAAGTGAGGTGACTGCACTGGGGGATGTGGAGGGAGTGGCAAGGGTCTGAATATGAAGGTCAGTTGGATGCTTGAATGTTTGTGTTGTTGTGCTTGCCTTCATGATTAGCACAGTCAGCACAATCAGAACGATTCCAAGTTCAAATGAAACAAGAATTTGGTTGTTACAACCCGAGCCCACCAAATATTTTTTGTCGACCACCCCACCGCCCTGGCCGGCGGCACCTTCCTGGACCACATCATCTTTGACACCACTTACCCCTTCAAGCTTCAAGGGGTCTGATCAGTTCCCCCCGTGGCTAGTCAACTCCAAGCGAGACCCAGACCAAGACCTTGACCCCCAGGCTATCATTTTTTCCACCAGCAGTTTGATTCTGGAAGACCCTGGTTTACAGAGCAGCGCCAACTTTGAGGCTTACTACCCCGGCAGGCACATTTTGTCCTTCAAGCAAAATGCAGGCTTGATTATTTCCAATGACATAGAATTGATTGCCCCTCAGCAGCTATCTTGTGGGCTAGTGAGGCAAATGCCATGAAGATCCATGTGTACTCAGACTTCGAGTTCGCTCTCAACGTGATTCTTGACACCAAGGTTCACTTGCAGCAGAAGCTCACCATCAAGGTTTGCAGGTTTCTGTGGTGGTGATTTGTTGTGGATGCCATGTGCTCCTGTTGACCTGTTAGCCAAGTTGGCACATCAGGAAAAACCCACATTTCTGATTATTGATAATTAGTCATAATCATGTCTAAGTCTGCATAACAGGTCATAATCAATTCATAATTGGGTTGTAATCAGCTGCCTCCAGCTGTCACTTCGTGACTCACTAAAAGCTTACTAATTTTTCCCTAACTATACACAATTATTAATATTTAGTTCGATACTAGTTGTACAGTAGCACTAATTGATACTAATTGTAATGGCTTCAAGTAACAAACAAATGCAGAGTGCCATCTTCCACGGCGCGCGGCGGGCTCTCAACTGTACTCGGCAGCCTAGATCAAGTGCCGTTCTCCCACACGCACTGAGCGGTTCGCTTGAAGGGCCGTGCGTCGTTTACTGTTTCCTGACCATCCACAGTGCATTCCACATCCCTACCTTGGGCAGTATCGCACTAAAGCAGGGCGCGTATTTGAGCTTTGGCTCCGCACTTTGTCGAAGAGGCTGGGCGGGTCAAGTCGTTGGGATAGATACCGTCACATACGAGGGGCAATTTGAGGGGTGCGCGCGGCAGGTGGCAGTGGAGATAGGCATCACGGGGACACGGATTTCGTATTCCCACAGCTGGTGGAGCGCAGGGCCTGGATTTTGAGGTGAGAGCATGTGGATGGTGGTATTGCGGGTTGGGGAGGTGGTAGAGTCAGCGGGCGGGATGATGAGCATTCAGGTCTAGGGGAAAGAGCGGAAGGGTGGCGTAGGCCTGTTAGCATGTCGTGATCTGAGCTTGTCGGGTTATAGCTTAGCGGGTGCGAACAACGTACCTTGTGTGCCTTTGGGGCGGGTGGCGTATGGACTGGTGTACCGTAGGTCGCGGCATCGCAGCCCTATTGTGCCCCGAGCCGCTTCTTGTTGTCCCCCAGCGCTGCGGTGTCGCCACGTTAGCGGTTCCTGCGTCATGATCTCATCATCCCAGAGTACTGTTAAGTGCTATTCCCTCGTACCTCGGCGCCGTGAGGTCATGCACCATCTCCTACACAAGTGCCTCTTCCGCTTCCCACGTCGCCATTCTGTGATTCTTGAGTGCCACGACACCATCGTTTCGCCTGGATACGCTTAGGGCTAGCCCTCGGGGCGAGGCTGGGGAGCACCCATGCTATGCTGTAGGAAGAGGTCAACCACGTGCAGGGCAGGACGTAATATACGCACCTAGATGGAAGCATTGGCATTCAAACACTATATCCAAGCGTCGGGGAGCACGAGCAAGAGGTGGTGTTACCAGGGGGTGGGAGCCCACGATTCCACGCAAGATTGGGTTGCGGCGGCGGGGGCCACGTGTGCGTGGACGTCGTAGGGAGGGTGGGCAATCTGCTGACGTTGCGTTGTGTGCCGTTGTGATGGAGAAGGTCGGGAAGCGGGCCAGCGCGTTGAGATGTCTGAGAGGGGAGGGGAAAGAGAGCCAACTGAGGAGAAGAACACGTTTGTCTTATTTGCGCTGTTGAGGATTCTCCTCGAGGGGTGCACAACAGGCTTACGTGCGCGGCGCATGTGGGGCAACAAGTGGACGATGCAACTAAAGCCAGTTTAGTTAGCGATATATCCATGTCAAATGACGGTACTTACCTGGATACCATTGGTTCAGGGAGCCATCCCTCGGCGTTGCGTCACTTCCAGAGGCCACCACACCCTGCACCACCTATCTCCTATGTCGCCGTCTTGAGATCCCTAGGTGTTGCAATGCCATCGTTTCGCCTGGAGCAGCTGGAAGCTGGCCATCGGGGTGGTGATCGGGCCAGATGAGGGCGAGGCAGGGGAGTGCCCGTAACACTCGTCGATGCGAGTGTCATACTGTAAGCAACGGTTAGCCACGTACAGGGCAAGGGACGTGATTCACATACCTGGGTTTGCTATGCCTGGATTTGTCGTCGACCGTTGATGAAAACATGGGCGCGCAAAGTATCCAAGTGGGAGCCATGCAAGACGTGGTGGTAGTGGGTAGTGGGAGGGATCACACGGTTCCATGCATCACCAGGGTGCGGAAGCGTGTGCGGACACCTAGAGGGGGTGAGTGAGTCGTATTGACTTAGATTGACTCTGGAGTGAGCATTACAGAGGTTGACAATACGACCTTGACAGCGCACTTCGAAGGTGTCGGCGCTGCATTGTTCAAAATGGTCCTACATTGAGAAGTTTGCAGTAGGGACTTGTCACGTTAACTGCATTTGAGTAGATCTATTAGGCATTCATGGCAAGTGGTTCAATACGGCATGGGCGACATACCATGTTTTATCCATATACCGCCGCGACCCCTGGCCATTACCACGTCATCCTATCGTTTGCGGGATGTAAGATCGGGCCTAGTATATGGAATGGACCGATGTATCGCGTACGACGTACCAGGCTGCCTGCGCTACAACCTTCCTCCCGCAACTGCTTTAGCGCGTTACCACCCAATCCATAAGATGGATTCGTCCGTTGTGCAGGGCGCGAGGTAGGCTGTTATGCCGTGTAGTGTGGTTAAGCACAGGGCCTAAGTGCGAAGTTAAAATTGAACTTGGAGAAGTTTGGGGAGGATTTCACGCTGTACCTTGTATATGAACTGAGCAACTGTGAGGAGTGGAAAAGAGTAGTCAGTAGAGCGCACCGCGAAGGTCGCTCGCTGCTGGGGGCCAGAGGCTCGACATGGAAGTGACAGTGGCCATGCGACAAGTTTAGGACAGTATACCGCTAGTCACGCTAATCGGACATAACCGGTTATTAAAATTTCCTAAAACATGCATAAATTATATATAATTACTTCAGCTTAGATTGGCCACTGCGGTGTTGGTAACTTCACAAACTATAGTACTGGTTGTTCATTTTCAAATAATATCAATAACTGAGAGACGCGTGCTTCCACTCCTCCAGCAACTGAAGGCCTGACATCCCATCCGCGCAATGTGCGAGCCGCAGAATTCCAGTCACGGAGTACTGGCGCGGGCGCCATCGCGAGTGTACGTTTACGCGCCGCCGAGCTGGGTTCATTCGCGTGGAAGTGCGTTAGTATGTCGTCGCCTGTTGCTGGCCCAACAGTTATTTAGGTGCGGTGAGTGGAGGTGTGGTTCGGGCAGGTGTTGGTGCGGATAGGGCGGGGCATAGGAACCAAGGCCGTTATGGGAAGGGGAGGGGCTGAGCGGTCGATCGTTGCTCATGCAACCGTGAAGGCTCGGGGTGGGATTTTGTTTGCCTCTTCATCGGCGGTAAGTCTACTGTCATAGCCGTCGTCATTGGTGGTGGGACACTGCCACGGCACTATCTCCAACTCGAGTTCTTGAAGCGGCCTCTATCTCGGCTTCCGTTGGCGCGGTGGTATGCAGATCTTCGTGAAAAGACGGCCCCATCTCGGGGAGCCTTCGTCCGCGCAGCGGTATGCAGATCTTCGCGGGGGGATCGGGAGCCTTTGTCTGCGCGGTGGTATGCAGATCTTCGTGAAAAGACAGCCCCATCTCGGGGAGCCTTCGTCTGCGCGGCGGTATGCAGATCTTCGTGAGGACTTGGACGGGCGATAGTCACCCTTGAGGTTGAGGAGTCATCCGACACCATCGATAATGTCAAGGCAAAGATCCGGGACAAGGAGGGGTAGGCGGACCATCCCTATCCGCTCACCGTCGGTCCATCTAGTGCCCACCCGACTAACAACGCCTCATCTTCGCCGGAAAGCGGCCTTGGGCGATTCACTATCATGGCACAAACCTGAAGCCGGAATCGATACCAGACGCAGGAACGGGGCTGGGTGGGCTCACAGATCTTCCGGGCGTTTGCAGGCGGCTCAACGCCCATTTGTGCCAGCAAAGGTCCTGCGCTCATGAGGACTACATCGGTCTGGGCGAGTATATAGACATTATGAATAAGTGACTCTGACATTACCTGAGTAGCTGCCAGCCCGAGTCACTGCTCGTTTTCGTCGCGTTCAGCAACATTAACACCCCTACGACCCAAAGCACCTGTGCCATATGCAACCATCGACCCACTAGCAACGAGCCGAACCGGTGAGGTTTGATGAACGAAGTGTTTTGGAGGATGTCGTGCTGAATGAAGGAGGTTCAAATCAAGTTCTGGGAACTTGATCACGCATCACCACACCCTCAAGCCGTTTCCTCAACTCCAGTAGCCCACCCCGACTCCAACGCATAAACTCATCATCGAAATGGACGCCTTATATTCAATTCGCACGTATAAGCCAGACCCGAGAAGTCGCGAGACGATACGCCAGGGAATCATTGGCGTTGCCGTGGCCGAGAGGGAGCGTTTCCCCAGATCATTGGGTATGTGGAATGTGAACTGGATGGTGATGTTGTTGGAATGCAAGCTCACTCAGTATTTAGACTTAAAATAATTTTCGCATTACTGATTACATAAGCACGTCCAGTCTTCTACATTCGAGGATTGTTCCTCATACAACACAATAATACTCAATATCTATCTAATAATATCTAATACCCCCCATCTGCCTCATCCACTGCCAACAGGTTATGGGCCCTGGGCAACCTACAATGTCAAACCTCGAAGTCCCGAATCTCGAAGATACTGGTTCAAACTGGGTCATTTACAAGAAAAGGGTAATAACTCTTCTGACTCACGAAGGACTCGAACGGCACTTGTACGGAACCGCGCCGAAGCCACAGGAGCTTCGCGAGGTGGATGGAAAGTGGGTCCTAGAAGGAAACCCCATGAAAAAGCTCAGCAAAACCGAAATCAAAGAATACGAAATGAAAATTGACCTTTTCGAGCAAAGGGAGGCCATGGTTCGATGTGTCATCTACGGGACCATCAGCAGATACCTTCATCTTCGGATATACAAAGAAGAGACCTCTGCGAAGCTCTGGATAAAGCTTGCCAATATTTTCGAAAACAAAGATGAAGCCTTTGGGGCCGCCTTGCGATCCGTCCGAATGAATGCCGAAAAACGCGTCAAAAATGCGATGGTAATACTGGAGAAGCGAGGGGAAGAGCCTGAGGAAAAGATGAAAGAAAAGAATAGCGAACCGCGCACGAGCGCCGGGCATGTTCGCGATGAAGGATGCTATAGGAGAAGAAGAGGAAGTGAAGGTCAGGAACCACAGGAAGAGGAAACGAAGGACACCGACGAAGAGTCGGATATACCCCGCGATATCTCATACCCCTGTGAAGAAACCCCTGCCCTATCCACTCTAGAACCCCCACCGCGCACCGTCGATCGAACCCCCGAGAGTCGAAACACATACCAAATCAATTCCGAACATAAAACGCCTGAAAACCGTCTTGAAACCCCAATCGCGCGCGAGATGTCGTCGAAAATCGCGAATCCGCTCGAAATTACACCAGATAAAGAAAACAAACCAAATTATATTGAAGAACGAAGCTATACAATACAAGATGAATACCCTAAACCTCGAAAAACCGAATGACAAGTGGATAAAGGCCGTAAAATTGATATTGATGAAGATTCCACGAGCTATAGGATCTGTGGGACAAAAGAGCGATCAGGAGCGGTCGAAGGGAACACTTACCATAATAGGAATAGCCTCCCAATACCACGAACCGTCCAGATCGAGGGGAAGAACGCGCCCCACACCTCCAGCCCCAGCCGAAGCACCGAAAATAAAGTTGTCGAATTACCGGGCGCTAATAGGCACGTTTTGAAGGCCTTGGGAACCGCTCCCGAACGGTCCAACAATCAGCCGAAACCGCCGGAAAATGATCGCGCAACGTACCTATCTTTGTCCGAACCACTCAGGCCAACCACCGAAAAAGACCCGACCGAATCGCCGCGCGCGAATAGACGCGAATTGAAGCCCTCGATAACCGCTTTCCAACGCGCTAACAATCAGCCAAAACGGATTAAAAACGGCCGTGCAACGGACATACCTTCGTCCAAGCACAAACCCATCATTCCCAAAACCCCACCGATATCTCACAACCCAAAAGGCTCTCAAAGCGACATCCCAACAGACTCAGAAGCGATTATCCGTCGCGATTTTCGTGCCAGAAGACCCCCAGGAACCTGTAGTCAGCCTATCCAGGAGGACTCACCTATCTTGGAGATCAGGGCAGCAGGAGTCGATTATCGGGATCCCAGAGACGCACCTAGGGAAGATAGAGGGTCAGTGACCAATATAAGAGGATCGACTCACCTATCCAGTATGGCCAACGATGTTGAACCTCGAGGAAGCGCCCAAGAAGACTCAACCATCGCTCGGTCAGCATTCACACATCCAAATCGGGACATTTCGACACCAAAAATCATTCAGACTCGTTTTAATCATCTCAAGACAATCATTCAATATATTCTACTATATTATGAGGTATACCTACCTACTTACCAAGCTCAGACCCTTCGTTTCGCTTGAGGGGAAGTGTTGGAATGCAAGCTCACTCAGTATTTAGACTTAAAATAATTTTCGCATTACTGATTACATAAGCACGTCCAGTCTTCTACATTCGAGGATTGTTCCTCATACAACACAATAATACTCAATATCTATCTAATAATATCTAATACCCCCCATCTGCCTCATCCACTGCCAACAGATGTGAGTATTAGTATAGTGAACCAATGGTAGGTCATTCACTGACGATCCTTTCAAGGGGGTCCCTTCACCCCTCCTGGTCCGACTCCGAAAGACATTGGACGGTTCGGGGCGTTACCAGCGATGGGTCGGTCATCGCTACCATCCACCTCTACCCAAAAGGGAAGCCGAAGTTGTTTAGAAACGGTGGGCACTGGCAGAGATATGGGGTGCGGTTGAACGTTAGGCAGTGGGGGACACCACTGTAAAATGCGATTAGTCATTTAAATGCAATCTCTTGTTGTTTGTGAAGCAACTGCGGCGAAGTATCATTTGTATTATTACGACTTATCACCCCCTTGAATAAATGCGGATCATTTTGCCCAAACTACGAAGATTGCACACAAAATCTAAATTTGGACGCCCCTGGTGTTAGTGATCAAACGGTGATGTAAGTGTTGGTTCGCCAGCCGAAGCACTCGGCCTTAGCCGATGTCTTATGTCTTGTAAATCATTCTAGGAAGTCGACGATTTCAGGCTGACATACACAATGGGGTATGGGACTAATGGTCTGCGGCATCGATATCAAGCAGGGGCAAGGGGTGCGGGCAGCCGCTAGGATATTTCCAAGAGAAGCGTAGTCTGGGGAAAAAAAGAATGATGGGGCGGGTTATAGAGAGTAATAACAAACCAGAGATTGACATTATGAGAATCCCTACTGAAGGCGGAAAAAGCCGTAACGATCCGTATGAACATTGAGGAAAAACTTGTCGGAAGCATCGAGAACATTAGAGGTCGTCCATTGTTTGGGAACATCGGCGGGGAAGCAGGGGAAAAGATGCACACTTTGTCGAATATTAACGACCGGGACCACGCTAACGAGGCGCTCCCCATGGCGATCGCAGGCACGTTTGAGCGAATACAACCCATGGTCGCGTCCAGGGCTATGAAAAGGGGTGAACCATTCAACGTATGCGAGATGTTTCGGCGCCGCCTTGCCGCGGAAGAGAGTTTGGGCGTGGCTAGGGAATAGCACGGGTCACACCACGGGTCACTTTTGTGACACCATACCCATACCCGAGAAACCCGCACCCGTTTGCACACCGTGCCCGCGGGTGCGGGTTTCAACCACGGTACTGGGCTGTAACCCGTGGTCTGCAAGAACCGCAGGGCACCGTTGCAAACCGCGGGGATACCGCAGCAAACCGTGGGGGTGCTGCCACAACCGACGGCTGCAGTGCAGGCCGCTCCGCGACCGCCGGCCCTTCTACAATGCCCTCGCACAGTGTCGCACGCATCGATTGATGCGGCTGGCACCGTACGAGGGGTGCGTAGTGATGGGGGGTCGACGGATCCTGGTGTGGCACTGCAGCCCCCGCCAACAATGCCCTCGCATGATGTCGCACGCATCGATTGATGCGGCTGGCATCATGTGAGGGGTGCGCAGGGCGGGGGTTAGCTGGCAGCACTCCTGCATGAAGGAGAAGGGATGGGGGCTTACCGTTTGAGCTCTGGCCCTCGTTTGTGAGGTGAGGTGAACCGGCGTATTGCATGGCATGGGCGAGGATGGCGCAGGTGAGGGATGGCGCAGGCGAGGGATGGTGTACGGAGGTGGGGCGCAGCAGGGAGCGACAGGGCACGAGGGCGGGGGTAGGTGTGGGAGGGCAGGGAGCGGGGGCGCGGGTGCAGTGGTCATGGACAAGGGGTGGTGCGGGCGAGGGATGGCGTGGGTGGTGGATGGCATGAGCGAGGGATGGTGGATGGAGGCGGGCGACGGGGTACAAGTGTAGGGGCGAGCAAGACATGAGAGGGTGGGGGAGTTGGGGGCGCGAATGCAGGCAAATGAGGAGGGGGTGGTGAGCAAGCAGGCAGGTGTGGGATGTGAGCTAGGACTCACCAGTTCAAGCCCCCGAGCTCTCTCGAGCTGGGGGCGCAGACCCAAAGGCCAAAACAATGCCCAGCCCACATTTGCAAGTGAGCTGGCTCGTTTGCGAGCGGTCCCCGGCTCACTTGTTTGCAAGTGAGGGGGCTAGCGGGTACGGGATAGGGATGGGTGGCACTCTCATTTGCGAGAGTGGGGAGTGACGGTTGCGTCAAATGGACTGAGGGCGGTGGGGAGTGGAATGAACAACGATAAGAACGGTTGAAAACAACGTTCCGATCGTTGATCGATCGGTGTGTCAGGGAGCCGAAAACGGCCCGCAGTCACCCGAGAACCCGCCACAACCCGCCACACCGCAAAAACGGGTGCGGTTTTGGCGCGGTGTCCAAAAATGGACACCGCGCAAACAACCGTAAACACCGTAGCCCGAATACCGCGGGTTTACCCGTACCCATGCTATTCCCTAGGCGTGGCGTTCTAGGAGGGAAAATATCATGCGAACCCGACCAACGCGATACTCTGGGAATAGCATTAGTTCTTTTGTGAGCGACTTGTGTAATAAAATACCTTTGAGGCTTTCGCCACTCCCACTCCCGTCCGTGATTAGGGCAGAATCGAAGCGGCCCGGAATAACCTCCTTGCTTCGTTTTGGATTTTTCCTTGCTGGCTTGACGTGAATAGAATCTAGGGTAGCGTTTTCGTAGTCCACTTGGGCGGGATATCGGGCGATGAACTTCACGACATGGTAGACGCTCACACGATCGATGGAGATAGGTATCTTGGAGGCTTCTTCTGCAATGCGCCGCCCCGTGGTCAGGTGGGGAAAGAGACACTGTGCAGCAAACTGGGAAAGTGCGATAGAAAATTTTGTGACACCATACTCGCTAGCAAGCTTCGCTATGGTAATTGCTCGGAGAGTTGGGTGTTTCGTCATCTTTACCTGCCGTTCCGGGGCAATGACGGGGAGGACAACTCGACGTGCGGTCAGCGTCGATGGAGTGACCTCAGTAAGCTCTCGCCATTGTATGAATTTTTCATGCAGAAGAATTTTCTCCTTCCGCTCAAGCCATATGGTCATTTGCGAATATTCGTCCTTGTGATTAGTGGCTCGATAGGCATCCTTTGCAAGGTCAATGTGAAGCCACTCAGTGTATTCTGTATTGTAGTTATCAGTGGTTCCAAAAAACGTGATCATGGTCACGTAGTGGCGGAGTGAATGTAGTTTCGGAAAGTTCATATCAGTGCGGATCCCAAGATCGACGAACACGATCATGTCTTTGTGGAAACAATCGAGCGCGTTATCGAGCTGTTTTAAAGTCGTAGTGGAATGAATGGGGTATTGTGCAAGAAATGCGAAGTCTAGAAGAGCCCTGACAGCGCGGACGATACACTTTCAATTCGAAGCGCTGATAGAACGTGAACCTTGACGTGGAGGTGATTCGGCAATGAGACCGAGCAGGAATGAAGAGATTTGACTATGTTCTCTGCCGGTGACTCTGGTGAGAGAGGAGATGCCGTTCATAAATAGCCTGATGTGGTGATTTGGGGGGAGTCGCTGGCAACGCGCGTCGATCTCGTCTCGACCATACAACTGTTCTATCCATGAAATAACGTGCTTGATCATGCCTTGATAAAGCTGGTGCAAAACATCTGAAGTGATGGATCTATAAATGTTCACGTATGGTAGGCCCTCCCAAAATGGATGGACGATTGGTTTGATGTCATTTTTTTTACATTCTCGGGTGAAATCTCGCGCGTTGACATCAACCAGCGCGAGGGCGTCGAGGATTTTCTCAAGATTGCGATACTTTATTGGTGCATTTGGGTTACCCAGGTCCCTTTTGGTTGTCTTGCACTTCGGGCACGAGGTCGACTTGATACCGGTGACTAGCAATTGCTCTGGGTAATCGGCAGCATAGACAGCCAAGATCGGGTGAACACGGCGTACAACCCCGTCGCCACTGACCATCGGAATGCCATTAATCCCAGGTTGTATGAGGGGAGCAAGGATATGCCGCATGCAAGCGTGGAACAGATTTGCAACCGCACGCCGACGCACGGCTTCAGAGGGGATTTGTTTGAGGTTCGTTGTCGGGAGATACGCGAGGAGTATATGCGCACGGCGAGAGGGCTTCCGACGGATGTTTGGGGATATTACCGATGGTCAGATACACGGATAGGCTTGTTTGGATCCAAAAAGAGTGACTTGAGTTTTGTCAGAAGAGATGATAACTGGTACAATTGTACCGCCGGGTTTCGTTTCGTCAAGCTGCTTCTGAATTTGGGGAAGGCCTCAGTAATTGACTAATATTCGAAAAGCAGTGATTTACCTGAGTTTCCCACCACCACTTCCCTGTATTCATTTCATGGTAGAGTTGATCCGTTTTATCGGAGCTCGTGTAATGGCGTTCAGGTTTGAAGAGGAGATCGCCGGCGAACTCAGGATCCTTCAATAACGCTTTCACACATTCGAGGGGATTTGATAGTAAATATGAAAACTTCGCCCGCGATTTTGATTTCCTTCCGCTTGAAGCCCGGTCGATCGCCAGGAAGTTGAGCATCAATGATTTTATTTAGCTCTCAGAGTTTTTGTAGGAAAGTCCAAGAGCGTCTTGAAGCTGTAAGAGGATCGTGAGTACAATGTAGTGGAGTGCAGTCGAGGATAACCTACGCCTTGATGCCTAATAAATCTGAAACGGCGGTCGAACCCGGTCCTCGGAGTTTTGCCCACCGCGCCAACTCCCAATCAAGCTTGCTCTTGAAGGGGGCCCACTGGTTTTGTCCTCGGCTGGAGCGCTTGCGTCCTCAGCGGGAGCCCCAGCAAGAGCATTTGCGCTCGTAGCGAGAGCCTTCTTGTAGCCGTCATATCCCGAGTCCCCAGCGCCCTGCTCAAGAGGTTCCCCGGCCCGGGAAACAAGCGTTTCAATAAACGGTTCACCCACATCGCTAGCAGTATCCGCGTCCATACCAACTGGCAGTTCGAAAGGTTGTTGTCCAAGGGAAGGCTGATCTAGTTCGGGCGGCGGCTCGAGCACCTCATCCCTATCCAAGTTCACCGCATCATAATCGTCTCCCCAAATTATACCCCCTTCGTCATCTTCATCTTCCGAGAGAGCTCCGTTATCGTCTACAACGTCCTCCTCGCTTGCAACCCCACCTCCACCTCCGGATCCGTCGGGCATTATTCCAGTCCCCTCGCCGTGACACCAAGCTGTATGGATATTATCATCAGCTTCTTGACTTGGATCATGGAAGGTATTACGTTCAGGCAGACCCCCGAGCTGTGGATCAACGTCCATTTCGCCATCAGAGTTTTCTAAGCTTGGAAACCCTGATCCTTCCAGCACTTCGTCGTCCGACGTATCGCCAACATCAGCCGCATCAGCCGAGTCAGCTTCCATTTCATCGTCAGAGTTTTCTGAACCCGTCGAGCCCAAGGGTTCCACAACACTTGGATCATCGGTATCGGTGGCTATGGCAGCGCCAATTCTCTCCTCAAGAAGCTTTTTGCAGCCTGGCCTCGTAGTATTAGCGAGATGGCGTGTAAAACCAATGAACGAGAAGGAAACGCAGCAAGATGAGCAGATGGGCATGATGCACCGGAAGGAGCCCGTTGGGACTAGTTAAATAGATTGGCCTCCAAAAGACGATATAGTCAGTAGAATACGATGATAGTCGGGGGCTGCATAGAAAAGCCACGTACGGCGAGGAAGAACGGAAACTGGGTTTAGCACAGTGACGGTCGGTGGTACTCAGGGGAGCCCGATGAACAGGGCCCGTTTAGCAGACAGACGGATGGTGAATGAATCGACTGGCCATGAGACTCGAGCTGACAGTGGAGAGTCGCTGATAATGATGTGATTGATCGTCAGTGATCTGTCAAGTCCACAAGACTTGAAGTCAGTGGTTGGTGACTAAGCAAATCGCGTGATACTCGGTTGGTTACTGGGTTGCATTCTTCTGCTCCCAGTTCTACTTTCGGGGCTCGCCGACTTTGCGATGGCTGATTTGTTCCCGACGGATGAAGACGCGGCCAAGACTCCTCGTCCTACACGAGCGGACAAAACTACTGCCGCGCGGGCCCTAAAGAAGCAGCAAGAACGCAGAGAGCTTGACATATTGATGGCAGCCGTGCCCTCTGGCAAGTCTCCCTGGTTTCCGAATATACTCACACTCACTTATGTGGCCCAATCAGGTGGAAGGACTGCGAAACAGGCGGCACTTGACAACCGTGGTAAATATCCATATCGCCCGAAACATATATACTCTAATTTCTAATGATTATTTCAGTTTGGGAATCGCTTATGCCTGGGAAATCAGTTAAACGCCCACCGTCCACGCCCAATAAGGCATCTGAGAAAGTCAAGATGCCGAGAATGGTAATCTGATCAAACTCCTAAGTAAATGGCTAGCTGCAACCTACCGCTTAGGCCTGGAATAAAACCAGTCCCGTAGCCATCGCCAAACAGGCCAGGACCTCGAGGAAACCGCATGGCAAACCCAATAAGAAGGCTGAGTACATGCCACCAGCACGCGACATCGATGTTGCACCTGTAACGCCAAAGCGTCCAGCTAAGGCTGTGGGGAACCCCTCCCGTGGAGTCAAATCGACAGTGACAGCTCGCCAGCACCCGCCTCCGAGCATGGATGATGATGAGGTGGAAACTGAAAGCGAATCTGGTAACGGCACCAGCTCCGAAAGCGAGCTTGATGGTGATCGATTATTTTTTGTGCTTATTCGTTCTCTGATATTGCTATCCCAGATACAATGGATGTAACTTCTGACGGTGACCATTCTGAAGACGAGCCTGGAGAGCTCTCGGAGCTGGACGACGAGGCCGGAAACAAGACTGGAGCCTCCCAGAAATCGGATGAGCCTGAGGGTGGTGACTCGCCCAAGGGACCCGAGAGTGCATCTGTGGAAGTGAGTCCACCGTTTGAAGTGGGAAATCCCATTAACGTGATCTAGGTGGTGAAGTGGGAGCGCCAGAATGATAGCAGCGACGAGGACAATGGCGCGGGCGATACCACTTTCCGGCAGCTGCCACCCTCTCTTGAGAGTCTGACCGTCTCACGCGCGTCCAGTGTTATGTCTTTCACCAAGGAAATTACTGGACTGAACATTATCGACTCTGATCTGGACGATGTTGGATGGGTCCCAGCCTCGCCTCAACCAACCAGACGTTCTTCGGCTGCGAAGTCCCATTCTTCTTCGTGCCCAAACACTCCTTCCGTGGCTCAAGGTGCCATATCGGCTGGCCGTCGTGCCTCCTCGGCTCAAGGAACCATGCCGGATGGCCATCGCGTCTCATGCAAAGCACGCCCAGCTCCAAGTCCCCCATCGGATCAGGGTACCGTCAGCTCACAAGCGCGCTCGGTTTCATCAAATTCCGAATCTTCGATCCAGCAGACTCAATTGGTGCAAACTACAGTCAACCAGAAGTCGAGCTCCATCAAAGTTGTGGATGGGAAGCAGAGATCTAATGGGCCGGGTAAAAAGGCAAGTATTGGCCACTTATTTCTGTCAATGTCTGATGCTGGATTGTCAGAAAATCACAAAACATGTCCCCGCCGAGCCGACGGTACTCCGCCCGACGACTGAGCCGGCTCGTAAGAAGGCTTCGAAGCGGGACGAGAAGCTTGCGAGAGAGGTATGTCCTCTCCCGGGGATCTCTATACCATTACCCTAACATTCGAGAGTCGGCCTATTGGACTGATAACACACCGACTGAAGAGGTGTTGGCCAAGGCCGTGACCCGCAACACTCTGGAAACCAAGTCGACTGTCCAAACAGTCAAAACATCCACGAAGCTGAAGAAAGAGAAGACGACTCACCATGCATCAGCAAAACACAACAACGCTATGGACTACTCTATAGTAGTCCATAGTATATGTCTATTTGTTTATAGTGTACCATAGTGGCCATAGAGGCCATAGTGTTCCTTTGTTTTGCTGATGTGCACTCGCCGTCGCCACAGAGTGGCCCGAATCGACAACGTTTTACGAGGGTGGTTTAAACTCACAAGCTCCGCACATCAAGAAACTCATCCACCACAATATCGACGACATCGTCGGTCATCTAGTGCTCGAGAATACTATTCCACAAATCCCACAGAACCCTGACACCAACAAGCCCTTCCAGCATCCGGGAATCATTGGAGCATTGGAGCATGCCTTTTTTCATGGGTTCTCGGAGAAATATCAAGATCAATTCCCCACCACAATGGTTAAGGGTAATGTTGAAACTATGATTCCGAAGGTCATGCTTGCTCTCATTGTCACAATGGTGAGTTTTCGTTTCGCAACTGAATCCAAACCTGAATGTGACCACCTCTAGCTCCGCACTGCTATTCTCCATGCAGCTGACAAGAGTTGGGGGTTCTGTCCAGAAAAGATGAAGCCCATTTATCAAGATTTCATGGACTTTATGGATAAGTTTGAAGGTGAGCAGCCTGGGCAATACAAGGCAGCAATGATCAAGATATACCAACTGGCCTCGTGAGTAGGACTACTGTCCCAGGAGTATTTACTAACCCCTGGTAGCAATACTTCAACCCAGGCCTCCGAAACAAGCTCTACTATCAACAGGACTTGGAAACTCCTCAAGTTTTCGAACATGGAGAGTGTTGATGACTAAGCTGTTGGTGGTTCTCATTTTCGTGCCCTTCATTCTATCACCCCCACTCAGTCTTGTTCTCTACATCATTTACTAGTATTCCACATGTTTATATATAGCACTTGAATCTACTATGCCTTTGAATTTGAAATTATGGGTGCTAATAAGATATAATAATCAATAATGGGGCTAAATGATATAATTGGTAGTAGATTAGATTCAATTGGTGGTAGATTAGATTCAATTGGTGGTAGATTAGAGTCAATTAGTGGTAGATTGGTGGTAGATTAGATTTAATTGGTGGTAGATTAGAGTCAATTGGTGGTAGATTGGTGGTAGATTAGATTTAATTGGTGGTAAATTGGTAGTAAATTAGACTATTCTAGATGTAAATTATCAGTAGATTAGGGTATATTGATGACTTTAGATGTAAATAGTAATAAATAGTGGCTTATACTGGCATGATTAGTTAAGCAGTCGGAGTTACTACAATGGCAATATGATGGTTACAACTCAAATGCTTGAACTCCGAAGCCAAATTTGAATGGTAGCGGCCAACAGTAAACCACAAGGCCTCAGGCCACTGCCCCAAACTTGAATTTAAAAGATAATGACTCCGAGTATCATGATAATAATACTACTAAATTGGTAGAAACTAGTACTAATTCAAGTTAAACTAGTCCTCATTTAGATGGGGACTAACCAAAAAGTCCATAATCTAAAGCTAAAAGTCCATAATCTAAAATAATCCTAATTAGGGACATTTAGTGTTAATTTAGGCCTAAATACCATATTTAGGCCTAAGTTAGGAGTGTCAGTTTTCCCTGATGCATGTATTCTTTAAACTGAAATCAGTGGGTGCAACATCTCTCTTATATACACCAAGAAGAACACCTCATCCGACATGGCTGCCGCTGGCACGAATTTGCATGGCACGGCAGGTGCCCTCGATAATTCCTTCCTGCTCTGGGGGTTGAAATTGACACACAAGCATATCCTCTCTGAGTGCCCGCTTTATGGGCACAGCTCTTGCAGCTAGTGATTTAAAGTCCAGTTGCAAGACCGCAAAAAAAACCGGCAACTGGACCGGACCGGTTGCAACCGGACCATCAGTTGCAGTTACCTCGGATCTCAATTGGTCCAGTTGCAGTTGCTTCATATTTCAAAATCCCAAAAACCGATAAAAAACCAGTTGCAACCGGTTTTTTTACAGCATTAAAGATAATTATTGATTGGCACAATATATTCCAATCAAGATCTCATAGTTTACCAGACTGAAATGAATTCACCTTTGGAAAACAATATTTACTGGTCCCTGTCGGATCTTAGACCCATCACCTTTAAGTTTATTATTTATACCACCCACCTCCCACCTCTGTTCTTAATTAACTCTCACATTTCACGCACACATAACATCTCAACATGGCCGCAGCTAAAAAGAAGAATTCGAATACCAAAACAAGGGCAGCTACATCCAAATCTACAACTCAAAAGAAAGCTACACAAGCCTCATCTCGTAACAAGAAACGACAAGCAGAGACAGGTGACAAGGAGTCTGACCAATCTTCGGAGGAGGAGCTTGAACCCCCTAGGAAGCAGCCAACCAAACAGAGAAAAGTAGAGATGGTTGTGTTGGATGACAGTGACACCGATAACATGGTTACCCTGCCTGATGATGAGGTTAGTATCCTCATTCTGATTTAGTTGATATAGACTTACGAAGATTCATTTTGTTCTCAGAGAGGAGTTGCTAAATGTAGGCCAAATGAATCAGCACCAGCTCAGAACAAGAAAGATCAAACGAAGGATTTACTTACTATATTCTCTGACCGCATACATGTCGTGTTTGCAGCATCTGAGGGTAGTGAAAGAGTCGTCGGTTGTTGGTGTAACCTATGCAGGTAAGTATAACAGCATCACAGTGTACGAAGTACTTACCAATGCACACAACTGTTAGGGTGTGAGCCTTTACAACTGATACAAGTCTGTTGTTTGTTCTGGTTCTATCTTGAGAGTAGTTTCAAGATGTCTCCTGTCCAATGACAAAGGAGTTCAAGTCACTCTGAGCTGGTCTAGGCTCAGGTTCTGAGTAAGAGAGTAAAGGCGGTAGATTGCCTAGGTCAAGATGCTAATACAGGATGTACAAGAGAGGTATATATACTAGAGGGAAGTAACCATGAGGGAGACGCATGTTGAGGGACTCTACAGCAATATATACTAAAGGGGAAGGTATGCTGTAGACCATGAGGAAACCGAGAGGCGCAGTAAGTCAGAGGATGCCCATGAGGAGTCCATGAGGCAAACACATGTACAACATGTGTCGAAGAAAGAAGCGTCCGTGTATGATGTTTAGAAAAAGAGTAAGCCCCCTAGGAGTGCCGTAACAACAACCAGGGAGAATGTTGATTTCCTTGAGCGGAATGGCAAGCAGCGAGCATTCCATATGGGAGGCAATTCATCCTGTCGACAACATATTCGTGGGCATTATGATATATATGAGGAACGATGCAAATTAGAAGGCATACCCATGCACCATTGGGCCATCCCACATGGGATCTGGAAAGAGATGAAAGGAGCAAAGGCGGGCAAAGGAGGGACGGGGATGCAAGTGACACTTGACACAGCGTTGGTGATGAAACCGAATCGGCCACAGGAGTTTACGTGTGAGGGAATCCTGGAATCGGTTGCCAAATTCATTGCCTGCGATTAGGGCATGCCACGAGTGCGGGTCACTCATAGGTACCCACGGGTTGATCCGTGGGAAACCTGCGGGTATTCACGACCCATGAGTTCCCAACTTATGAGTTAACACACTCACAAGTCATTTTACTTGTGGATCCGAGTCCCCGCTGCGGGTACCCACGAGTCTTGTTTGGTCTTGTTTGACTCGTCTCACTGTGTTTTCTGACCCACCCCCTTGTCACATACTCATGAGTATGTGACTCACGGATCCGAGTCTTTCTGTGAGTTTTTAACTTGCAGTGATCTGTGGTGGTGAGTACACAAGTCGCGGGGATCCGGACCTGCGGGTTTTTGTTCCCACAGATCCGGGTCAATCCGCGAGTGCACTTGTGGCATGCCCTACCTGCGATGACCAGGTGAGTGGGCTTTAAATATAGTTGAAGCTAAGCTTACCACATCTCGACGACAAATAGTCTTTGGCCGTCGCGAGTAAAGCGACGTTCTGCAATTGCTTGGAAGTTGGTAGCAATGAGACCTGGTGCAACATTAGTTGATCTCCCATCCAGCTATGAGGTGACGACTTACATGCACGAGCAATTTGTGCGACACCTTGCAAACCTGAAAGCCGACATACTCGTAAGGGTCCACGCCATACTGTGCTTGAGAGAAACTCACCAGGAGAGATAGAAAATCCCCGGAAAGGTTTCAATGACCGCAGATGGGTGGTTCGCTGACACAACAAAAGAGTCCTTCTTAGGGATGACGGGCCACTGGATCGAGGTTGAGGATGGGCGGTGGAAATTGAGGTCGGAGGTTATCGTGTTCCATGGGATAACTGGTGAACACAGCAGGCAGAACTTGGGCTTGTATTATGTAGCACTGTGCGAGCGTGTTGGAGTTATTACAGCCAAAGAGTCAAAGGTGTGTGTTGAACCTTGTTGGTGTTTGAACTTTGACTTTGTTGATATGTGATATCCGAACAGCTCTTTACAGCGACACTTGACAATGCGTCAAACAACACATCAACGTGCTGAACGGTTCAACAAGTCTTGGCGGGCAGGGGTATTACATGGTCTTCACCTCAGAATCAGCTTCCGTGAGTTGACCTTTTTTCATTAAATTGCACTCCAATTTGATCCTCCCCAGATGCTTGGCCCATGTTGTGAACCTTGCGACCGTAGCCGTCATTGGACACATCACAAAGATCGCCGCTGTTGAGAACGCAACAGCGATTTGGGAATACGACCCAACGCTCACCGATAACCGCGTCCTCAATGGGTCCCTCGACTCAGTAAGCGCAATATGCACGCTCGCTATCAAGATTCAAGCATCAAGTCAACGGATTGACTACTTCGAGAAGCTCCAAGCTCAATGCGGGATAACCAACCCACTCAAAATACCACTGCACAGTAATATTCGGTGGGGGACAGCATATGCAATGCTCGAATGAGCGCTGAAGCTTGTAAGGACACGCCAAACAACCAATAAGGAAGCGGCAGTCTCTCAAGACGAATGAATCAAAAGAAAGAGGATTTATGTATTATTAAGCTTGTATTGTGCTACGACGACCAAAGCCTCTTAATGTCTTAGGATGTATTGAAAACAACTGACTCAAGTAACCACTTTGTGAGGCGGAAACCAAAGAGAATTGAATTAGAAAAAGAAAGAGAAAAACAGAACAACATGCTACGCTATAGACTATATAGTACAATAGTTCTTT
Source organism: Infundibulicybe gibba (assembly GCA_015501065.1). Lineage (NCBI taxonomy): Eukaryota > Fungi > Basidiomycota > Agaricomycetes > Agaricales > Omphalinaceae > Infundibulicybe > Infundibulicybe gibba. The sequence continues at coordinate 17,110 of JADNYI010000049.1, read as the reverse complement.
AGGGCCGGTGCTCAAATAAATAAAGAACAAATAGTAAGAAATGAATATCCTAAGGTGTGCGTACTCCATGATGCAAAACCGCGGTTTGGCTTACATAATGGATCATGTGATGGTCTGCGATAAGGATTTGAGAAAGATAAGATAAACCCCCTGATAAGATAAGATAAGCTCTGATAAGATAAGGGATAAGATAAGATAAGATGAGAAAGACTTGGAAGAAAGAAAAGAAAAGAGCAAGTCGTGACAAAGCTGAAACAGGTGCGCCTCATAGTTCTGGGGTATTCCATCGACTGATCTAAGATTTTTAGGTGATCAATCGGTTCATTTCAACAGCAGACGACATCTTTGGCCCCATCATGACGATTTGACGAGGCGGTCGCACCACTAGACACATACCATGGACCGCCTTTCGGCTTGATGAAACCAATTGGGATTGGGTGAGGGATACCATGGAGATTTTGAAGGCAAGTCGTCCTAACTCTCAGTTTATCAGCTCTAATTCATTACAGACTCAGGACGCGAATGACATCCAGCAGCACTTCTCTGCAGAGAAGCAGCCCACACTCTGGCGAGCATTACCAGCCATTGAGGAGCTGCAAACAGCTTGGGAAACCAAGCTAGCCTTGCCCAGGTTCTGTTAAGGCGGAGTGCCTTTACCAAGGTTCAAGTGTCGAATATCGTCCAGAGGTTCAAGTCAGAGTCTTGGGTCAATACCAACAAGACTATAGTCACTCCAAGTCAGGCTTTGACTTGGGTATCGATGGTTCAGTGATCAAGGTTCAAAGGTAAAGGGTGTAGTATTGCCTAGGTCAAGATAAAGAACAATGACAATATATCTAGGGTTTATATACTAAGGACCTTGAGGTGCGAGAACATAGTACAATGGGAAGTAAAGACAATGTAAGGTAAAAAAGCTGTTGAAGCTCAGTCAGCTATGACGTCATAGATGAGTCAGGTATCTAAGAATAGAGACATGTGTTGGACATGCGATAGAACAATGAAGAATCAGAGAACAATGTAAGTATAGTCAAACAATGGGGATCAGTAAACCAAGAGAAAAAGATAGGGGTGGGAACCATTGTAACGGGTTCGCCATCTATGAAGACGCCATCCAGGACGGGTTGGACAAGCTCAAAAAATACTACTCGTGATTCAATGAGAAACCAGCATATATCTTGTCATTAGGTATGTAATCTCGCCGGTATGGATGTGTTACAGGCTTCTTACTATGTAGCTTTACACCCCTACTATAAACTTGCTTATATCAAACTCGCATGGGGTGGGCCAGATGAACAAGAGGCTGAGCGCAAGGCTGGAAATCCCGACACCAAAGATTGGCAAGACGAGGCGAGGAAGGTTTTAGAAACTACAGTACATTTCCTTTTTAATATTAATGTGACCTACTTAAACATCTATCTTTAGGTTGAAGAATACTGGAAGAACCGCCCAATGACACCAAGCACCACCTCGATGCCTTCTACCCTGCCCCCAGAATCTACTCCAGAATCTACCCTGTCCCCAGAACCTGTTTCTGAATTTGACCGCCATCGGGCCACTCTTTCAGCTGAGAATGATGAAGAGGAGGGCTGGGCGGCTGGTTGCGACGCTACCTGAAGCATTTTCCGTGGGATGTTACAAAGCACACTGACATAGTTGAATGGTGGCAAGTAAGTATTCATGTGATTCTAGCCCCCTGCACTGGCTAATACTATTAAGAACAATGCAGTAAGTATCCTACCCTCGCGCACATTGCACTTGACATCCTCCCATGCCAAGCATCATCTGTACCCTGCGAGTGTCTCTTCTCTGCAGGCAAACAAATTGTGATGGATCGTCGATCGCGGCTTGGTGCTGACCGGTTTGAAGAACTTCAGATGCTCAAGTTCCACTGGAGAGGCGAAATTGAAGACTGGGCCGAAATAAATAAGTCAACATGCGAGGTAATTTCAATGGTTGATTTTGTGGACCTCCTTATTGTAGACAAAAACAAAGCGAAGTGGGCTTCTGGTTTACGAGTTACTATGTAGATACCTTCTCGGAGCATACTTTAGAGACATAAACAAAGACTTTATTTAGCAATATCTAATACCTATGTAGATACATTAGAGATTTTTAATAAGCTTTGTCCATTGAATGATTAACGACTTTATGCAGTGTGAAATTGGACAATATGATAGTGTGAAATATCGGTCTTAACCGGTCCCAACTGGTTGATGAACTGACAGCAACCGGAAAAGACCGGTCCTCACCAGTCCGGTCCCGGTTGCCTCAAATTGGGTGCGCGCAACCGGTTGCAGTTGCAGTTGCCTCCAAATCCGGAAAAAAATCGGACCGGACCGGACTAAGGCATGTCACGAGTGCGAGTAACTTGCAAGTCACAACAAGTTGATCCGTGGGAAAACCTGCAAGTATGGTGACTTGCGGATCCAGATCACCTGTGGCCACAGGTCCCCACAGGTCCAAGTATGGGATTTCTGATTGCAGGTACTTGCGTGAGTACTCATGAGTTTTGGCAGTTTTGAAAATATTTTTCGACAGCTATAAGTCCATTTTTCAGCATGAAAACACAACCTATAATGATCTATCTAGCATTGATGATTGGCCAGAGTTATAATAATCTAGTTGCTTGAGCACCATGGTCCAAGAGTTAGATAGGTAAAACACATAGAATTTCAGCTATATACAACATGATATCTAATACAATTCATGTACAAAGGGGTCGAGAACTCGCGGGTAACACATGCCAAGTACCCTGAGCGCACATCAGCTGAGGGCGGGCTAGGGCCCATTCGACAACCATAGTGCTGACCATGGCATATATGTAATCACGCTGCAATTCAATTGTCAGTCAAGCTACCAACTAGCAATACATGAAAATACACACAAAGGTGAATAGCGTTGGCGATCGAGCGTATTCGACGGCTCGAGTCTGGCTCCAACTGTATGCCATGGTATAACACCGTCTGAAGCACAGAGCCTGATGTTCGTGACTGCCGGAGGATTTCATTATGGTATAACGCAGTCTGAAGCACAGAGCCTGATGTTCATGATTGCCGGAGGATTTCGTCGTGGTATATTGCAGTCTGAAGCACAGAGCCTGATGTTCGTGATTGCCGGATCCATCAGGTAGGCCGTGGCAAAGCAGTGGGAGGTGAAACGGAGGGTGAGCACTGAAGACTGGGTAGATGGGGGAACAAGGGAGGGTGCATATGTTCCGATTGCTTCGGTGGAAACCGGTAGTGAGTAAACATTGATGGAGCAAGGAGATTTGCGAAAGGACTTACAATAGTGCAAGACATGCGCATCGCATGAAGGTGCGAGATGGGTATGCAAAGGTGCAAGATGGGTAAGCGCACAAAGGAATGGTGAACGGCGCGTCAGTATCCGTAGCAAAAACCTATTTTATGTACTCACAAAACTGGTATCGCGTCGTCAAGATGCCGCTATATGAACCCCGAGGAGTCAATGTTGAACAGCAAGCGGCGCGTCAGTATCCATAGCGAAAACCTGTTGTATGCACTCACAAAGCTGGTACCACGTTGTCAAGACACCGGCTATACAAACCCCGAGGGGTCAACGTTGGACGGCGAGCTCATCGTCTCAAACGTCCCGATTGCGAGACTGGTGGATCGAAGATACAGAGAGGATACCTTGTGGTTGGCATATTTCACAGAGGGATTTGATCTATAAGATGCCTATCTGTCAGCTGAGCAAAATTCAGCATGTACTCACCAAGCCAGCAGCGCTTATTCTTGCGGGGTTGTGGGTTTGAGAGTCTTCAGTTGGGAAGATGGAGGAAGGCCTTAGTCGTTCGAGTTCGCAAAGGCGCCACGCACGGTGGCGACGGCAATAGAATATGGGGAGGGACGAAACATGTGACGATTTGATCTAGAAAACGCCTATTCGTCAGTAGTCGAGCTGTTAAGCAAATCCAGTGGGTACTCACCAAGCCGGCAATGTATGTTCTTGCAGGGTTTGCAGGTTTGAAAGTCTTTGGCCGGGGAGGGGGGGGGTCTTGATTGTTCGGGTTCGCAGAGGCGCCGCGGACGGTAGCAATGGTGGTACAATAACACCTCGGTATAGGGAGAGCGAGACGGGATAGATGTGACGGTTTGATCTAGAAGACGAAGACGCCTATTGTCAGTGCTGTTGAGCAAACCGAGCGTACTACTCACCAAGCCGGCAACACTTATTCTTGCGGGGCTTGTGGGCTTTGAAAGTTTTTGGCTGGGGCAGATAGAGGGAGGGTCCTGGTTGTTTGAGTTCGCAAGAGGCGCCACGGACGGTAGCAATGGGTACAGGGACGGAGCGGGACGGAATGGGTGATGTGGCCGTTTGTCGCTCAAGTCCTTTCAAACTCCGACGACACACCTGTTGCTGTCGTCATCGTCTCACACTTGCCGTGCGTCTACCGCGCCTTACCTTTTGAGTTACTGCTGGCCCCTCGTATTCCAGATTCACGACAAGGCATTCAACACACAGTCCGGCTGAACATTTAGCGCGCAATAACTTGGTCGCTCCAGCCTGATCACCGCAGTGCGCCCCTATTGTTGTTGTGTCATACTTGCTGTGCGTCCACCGCGCCTTACCTTTTGAGTTACTGCTAGCCCCTCGTATTTCAGATTCAAGACAATGCCATTCAATACACAGTCCGGCTGAACGTTTAGCGCGCAGTAAGTTAGTCGCTCCAGCCTGATCACTGTGTTTCAGCCAAGACTGACACCTTTCCCTATCAACAGATCCGTACGGATCCATACGCTATATCTCCAATCACGGCTCACGGAGAGTTCTAGAGACGGCGGAGAGCCCCAATGTGGTACGATTTTTCGGTTGTCGTCCTACCATTTGATTTTTGTGGTTAGATTCAGGTTGATGACACCGATCTGATTCCACCACCGCTGCTCATGGTTAGGAGCGTCCGAAAGACCTACGACGAAGGCTCCAATTGGACTAAGTGAGCCCTGAGGTCTAATGTGGTACGTTTTTCTAAGTATTCGAGCTGCTTCAACCATGCATATAAAATCTCCAACTTCAAGGTGGGTAGCTCATCACCCCCATCGCCTTCATACCATTGAATAATTCATCACCCTCATACATTTCTTCAGCATGCCCGAAGTCTCTAAAAAGCGCCGTCGCACACGCTCACGGAAGGCTCGCAACACAAACCGTTCGACTTCACCTGATCCCTTGTCCTCGGATGAGGATATTCGGCCGGTTCCCAAACGGCCTCGCCTATCGCGTGCAGGGACGACCCCCTCGTCTCCGGAACCAGAAGCCGCCAGTGGGAGAAGCCTCAGCCGTCGCGAGAAGTTTGACAGGCGTTACAAAACCAACGAACGCTCGGATGCTGATGTTTTGGGTATGTCTTATCTTTGCGTTCCTCTGGCTGCAAAATAACTCATATCCTTTCATCAATAGCATTACAACAAGCAACATGGACTTCCGAAGTCTATGCTCATTACAAACCCCCTATCGTCATCCGTGAGGGTGACAAGGTTCAGTATAAGTTCGTATGTAGAAGGTAAGCATATCCAAGGGGCATCATTCGAGGGTCCAATTGAATAATATATAGGAACCCATCGGTTTCAATTATGCGCGCGCGGCATGATGACAGTACCAGTAATCTGCTCCGCCATACCGATTTATGCGAACCTGACAAGTCATCGGAATCTGGAGACATAACGACGTTCACCTCTGCGTATACGCCCTCGAAACATCGCATGAAAATTGCGCTTTGGATAGCACGCCGCAACCGACCGTTTACTATTATCAAAGACAAGGAACTTCTTGAGATCTTTCATGATCTCAACAGTCGTGTCAAGACGCCGTCGGAATCCACCGTCTCGCGTGACGTAAAAGAGATATTCAATATGAGTAAAGCTAGTGTTGCGGATATTCTGAAGGTAAATCAATTTCTCAGTGTCGGTGTATTGGTGGCCTGAGCTCACAATTGCAGGCCTATCCCGGCAAATTACACCTCTGTGTTGACGGATGGACGGCACCAAATGTAATTTCATTCCTAGGTGCAACCGTCCACTGGACTAGCAACGGCGAGGTCAAGTCAACAATTCTCGATTTCATTAAGTAAGCCTTTCGTTTCATTCTCAACGTTAGAGCTAATATGAGATACCAGAGCCTCCAAAGCTCATACCGGAGCATATCTCGCCACACGACTTGCCGATTGCCTCGTAAATTATGGTATTCAACACAAGGTAAGTACTACAAACTACTGCTTAGCTTGCCAATAAATCATTGTAGGTTCTTTCCTTGGTGCTCGACAACGCATCAAACAACAAGACGCTGGTGGATGAACTTCAGTTCATAGTGCCTGGATTTCGGGGGTCAGAAACCCGTGTGCGTTGCTGTGCACACGTATTGAATCTTGTTGTCAAGGTGAGCTCGTTAGGTCCGAGCCTGTTCCTTATTCTAATCCTGCATTAGGCAATCCTGTCGCAATTTAGTAAGACCACTAGGGCTGACTCAACCACTGCAACCGATGCTGCCGACGACATTGCTTTCATCAAAGAGTTAGAGGATGACGTGGAAGCTGAGGATGAAGAGGAGGAGCAAGAAGAGGAGAGTGATGATGAGAATGACGAAGTCGACTCTGCTGTTGAGGCTAGTGACCTTGCGATGATCGAGGAGGTCGTGGACGATATTGCAACAGAGGCTCGACTGCCACCATTGACGCGTGCCGACCTCAATCTCGCACGATTTTCAATTTTCAAGGTTCGTTTAGTATTCCCTTGTGAACCGCCCAAATTTTATTCATGCGCATGTAGCTTCGTACTCTGGCCAACAAAATTGTCAATAGCCCCACCATCAAAGCGGATCTCGAGAAATGCTGCAGCCGCACCAAGATCCCACCAATTTCGATGATACGTGATGTTGCCACACGATGGAATAGCACAGCACAACTCATTGGTCGTGCAATCAAACTACGAGAACCGTTGAACCATCTTGTTGCTATGCCAGAGCATAATAAATCTCGCAGCGTCCGTCTACGTCGGTTTCAACTCAGTCCCGAAGAATGGTCACTTCTCACAGACCTTCACCCCCTCCTTGAGGTATGTTTTGTATTGACTTATTACCCAAGTGAAATATTAATTCGGCCCTACTAGATCTTCCTCGAAGCGACACAAAAGATCTCCCAAAATTCAGTGCCTCTGATCCATGAGGTGATTCCCATATTCGACCTACTGACTGCAGGATTGGACGACTTCATCGATAAGATCACTCTCCCACCGGCCGTTCGAGCTGCCGCACTTCGTGGCCAGAAGATGATGAACAAATACTATGCACTCACCGATGACTCGATCGTCTATCGCATAGCCATGAGTAAGCATTTCGGTCTCTTTATGGTTCAGCTTTAACATTTTATCCAATATCAGTGCTTCATCCACGATACAAGACGACATACTTCGTAAAGGCCCACTGGCCTCGTGAGTGGATACAAGAGGCTGAAGACATTATACGAAAAGAGTGGGTAGAAAACTACAAGCCGAAGGACGCAACACCTCCTCCAGCTCCCGTTGTGCGTGTTCAATTCCTATATGCCCATTTGTAGTCTCATCATTACTATTAGGCCCCTTCGAGCAGTTTCTTTGCTGCACTGGACGAAACTACAGCCTCCATTGATGCATTGGACGATTGGCTGAGCTCAGCACCTGTGCTCACCAATGCAAATGCAATTCAATGGTGGAGTGGTATGGAGTCTGCTGGTCATCCTCTTGCAAGGATGGCACTCGATTTCTTGTCTATACCCGGTAAGTGGCTTTCTGTGACAGTATTGTTTAGCTAGGGACTCATGGTGCTCATAGCAAGCTCGACAGATGCGGAACGATCGTTCTCGCGAGGGGGCTTAACAGTTTCCAAAATGAGGCACTCCTTGTCAGACGAGACCACACGAGCCGCGACTGTTCTGGGCTCATGGTGTGATCTTTCGGGGGCTGTTCCCCGAGATTTGATTATACAGGCCTTTGAAAACAAGTGTCGTCGTCCTCGCACTGGTAAAGAGAAGGTAGTTGTCAAAGATAACGTGGTAGCCTTAGTTCTTAGTGATAGCAGTAACTAGCCTTCTATCAATTTATTGGCTAACTTGATACTCGTGTGAGTAACCTGCAAGTAACCTGTGAGTACCCACAGGTATTCAACACTCACGAGTACTTGAATACTCATAAGTAAAATACCTGTGGATCCGGATCTCACAAGTACGAAACTCGTGCAGATCCAGGTATCATTTTTTCGTATGAAGGTACTTGTGACTACGAGTCCAGGTTACTCACGGGTGCACTCGTGACATGCCTTATAGCTGCGGCGCCGAACAAGGATGTAAAGCGCGGCAATGTCCAGTACTAAGAATATACCTGTACGGGGAGACTTCTCAGCTTCGATCGTTCACGAGGATCGCGAATAAGCACACACCAAGGATAATACCCTCGGCAGCTATTCCAGCAAGCATTGCCACATCGATCTGCATGGGCAGGTTAGACATTGCAATGGCAGAGGATTTGCGATGACACGACGGTCTTGCAATACCTCCCCATTCTTTTATAGATGGAAGGATCATTTTTTAGGCGCTCTGATTTGAACTGTTGGGGTCAAGTTCTAACAGTACCTTGTCAAGTCTATATGGGACAAATTCGGAGTGTCACAACTCACAAGGGGACCGGTATCAAATACACTGGGGATAGGGGCAAAAGCACTGAAGATCATGAGTTTGTGATGCTATTGGAGCCATCAATACAATCGGAGTGAAAAGATCAGCTCCAGTAAAGCTGGTCAGTGGCTGTTGCACCTATCGAGGACTCCAAGCTGATATCAAATGTACGATTCGGAGAGGGTGCAGCTCAAGGCAAACTCGAGGTGGCAATCATTAATTAGGAGATCGACAATATATTGAGTGTTAAATATACATTGCTTGCCTTTGCGGAGGTGACACTGGCCAAAATGAAGCGGCGACCGGTACCAGGTAACCAATTGATCAAGCTTTCAAGTTTTCAGCTGGACGGGCTGCCATGGCCACTAGGCGGCCTATGCCTACACGTGCCACTAGTGGTATGGGATGTTTGGCACAGTTTGGCACAGCATTCACCCATTTGGAGACTGGAGTGCGTCCACCTTGTGTTTTCCATCAAAATTTGTTGAAGCCTGTACGCATACCGGTACTACTTGCCATCAACGAAACACATGCACACCTTCTGATCTCCCCTGATCTCCCACTCCGACTGGCACCGGTGATATGCTGCGAGGCTTGTGGCCAAAACCAACCACAAAACCAACACATAACACAAGTACCTAGATAAGGTCTTGTGGATGCGAGTGTTGTCCGAAATCAGAGAGACTTCCTAGCCCAAGTGTGGCGAGATCAACGCGAGGGCTCTGCCCTAAAGGAGTGTTGCATGCAAATCATGCGAAGTGCGGACTGAAGGGTGAAGACTTTTCTTATTGATCATGGTAGCTACCGAGCTCTCTAAATATCGGAGCTAAACGGCCATGAGGTACAGTAAATAGGTAAGTAAACTATGTAATGGAATGCGATCCGAGCGGGGAGTGATGCGATAAGGATGCGAAGACTACCACTAGAATCGGAATTGAGACGCGATCTCGACGCGTTCGGAGCGGAATGGGTGCGATCAGTGCTGTGCGAATGCGATATGTGCGCCTAAAGCGCCCAATATCAGTAAGAGATGTGTGCTGCGAACCCATAAGCGCGCAGTGCGCTTATCACCGGATCAAAAAATTCGTGATTGCGCTGATAGATTTGCCTTTAGTATGAGACAAGCTTGGTCCACCCACCCCAGTCCTATCCCTGTCAAACATAACTAGCTGACTTGCGGTACAACTTCCTCCATCTGCCGCAAAAGTTTGAACGAGCCAAGCCGTGGCAGATTCACACCCAGCTGCCCTGACCACTGTTGTTTCCGTCTCCGCGCACCTGTTCATCTTTCTTGACTCGTCCCCAGCTCAATCCGCCAGCCACTGTACCTGGGTAGATTTTGTTGTGTGTGTTGTGTGTTCGTCCTTGGCTGATCTGTCTTTTCGTCGCAGTGGTTACCTGGGAATCCCCAGCTTGGGGCTTCAAGCATCAAGTTGAACATCGAATATCCGCAGGGTGCCTCACCGTCACAATGATGTTACTATCGCAAGCCCTTGGCTCGCTGCACGCCAGGGAAAGCTGCCACCCATTCTGAGGAGGTATAAGGGTGATCAATGATGGGGCGGGGTTAACAGGCGCACGCTCAGCGGTGTGTAGGCATTTTGATATAATGAGATAGGTTCCACCATGGCGACGATGTATATATCGCCATTTTGAATGATAGCATGAGCGGGACGCCACGGGGTTGTTCACTCAACCTCGTGCCACTTACCGGGACATGTGTCATGCCATGTGCGATGCGGAGATCGGGCACGGGTGCCGAGTGACATAGAATGTGTGAGACCAGGACGAGATTTGTGGCCACGCTGACGGTGATAAGCAAGCTTATCGTCTAGGGGTTCGCAGCTCACATCTCTACTGATATTGGGCGCATTGGGCGCACTCTTACAGTACTGATCGCACCCATTCCGCTCCGAACGCGTCGAGATCGCGCTTCAATTCCGATTCCAGCCGTAGTCTCCGCATGTTGATCGCAGCACTTCGCACTCGGATCGCATTACATTACATAGTTCCCTTACCTATTTACCATACCTCATGGCCGATAGCTCCGATATATAGAGACAGTAGCCACAACCATTAATACAAGTTCCCATTAGAGCTCGAAGCTCATCTCGCATGCTTCCGCATTCCACTCTCGTTTAGGGCAGTGCCCTCTTATGATCATGTCGAACTTGGGCTAGGCATCTCTTGCTAAACAGACACCCACTTGCAAACTGCGAAACACACAGGTTAGGTTTGGTTTTGCCACCTGGCCGCAGTGTCACATCAACGGTATAGTGAAGGAATTAGCGATGGTGATTGTGGGAGTGCTGGACATTGCTGTCTTCAAAGCGACTTGAGTGAGGCAACACTGGCACTATGTTGATATCGAAGACTAATGGCGGCGTCCGGGGAGCAGTGGTATAATCATAACATTGATGTAAGTAGGGAATAGCATGGGTACGGGTAAACCCGCGGTATTCGGGCTACGGTGTTTACGGTTGTTTGCGCGGTGTCCATTTTTGGACACCGCGCCAAAACCGCACCCGTTTTTGCGGTGTGGCGGGTTGTGGCGGGTTCTCGGGTGACTGCGGGCCGTTTTCGGCTCCCTGACACACCGATCGATCAACGATCGGAACGTTGTTTTCAACCGTTCTTATCGTTGTTCATTCCACTCCCCACCGCCCTCAGTCCATTTGACGCAACCGTCACTCCCCACTCTCGCAAATGAGAGTGCCACCCATCCCTATCCCGTACCCGCTAGCCCCCTCACTTGCAAACAAGTGAGCCGGGGACCGCTCGCAAACGAGCCAGCTCACTTGCAAATGTGGGCTGGGCATTGTTTTGGCCTTTGGGTCTGCGCCCCCAGCTCGAGAGAGCTCGGGGGCTTGAACTGGTGAGTCCTAGCTCACATCCCACACCTGCCTGCTTGCTCACCACCCCCTCCTCATTTGCCTGCATTCGCGCCCCCAACTCCCCCACCCTCTCATGTCTTGCTCGCCCCTACACTTGTACCCCGTCGCCCGCCTCCATCCACCATCCCTCGCTCATGCCATCCACCACCCACGCCATCCCTCGCCCGCACCACCCCTTGTCCATGACCACTGCACCCGCGCCCCCGCTCCCTGCCCTCCCACACCTACCCCCGCCCTCGTGCCCTGTCGCTCCCTGCTGCGCCCCACCTCCGTACACCATCCCTCGCCTGCGCCATCCCTCACCTGCGCCATCCTCGCCCATGCCATGCAATACGCCGGTTCACCTCACCTCACAAACGAGGGCCAGAGCTCAAACGGTAAGCCCCCATCCCTTCTCCTTCATGCAGGAGTGCTGCCAGCTAACCCCGCCCTGCGCACCCCTCACATGATGCCAGCCGCATCAATCGATGCGTGCGACATCATGCGAGGGCATTGTTGGCGGGGGCTGCAGTGCCACACCAGGATCCGTCGACCCCCCATCACTACGCACCCCTCGTACGGTGCCAGCCGCATCAATCGATGCGTGCGACACTGTGCGAGGGCATTGTAGAAGGGCCGGCGGTCGCGGAGCGGCCTGCACTGCAGCCGTCGGTTGTGGCAGCACCCCCACGGTTTGCTGCGGTATCCCCGCGGTTTGCAACGGTGCCCTGCGGTTCTTGCAGACCACGGGTTACAGCCCAGTACCGTGGTTGAAACCCGCACCCGCGGGCACGGTGTGCAAACGGGTGCGGGTTTCTCGGGTATGGGTATGGTGTCACAAAAGTGACCCGTGGTGTGACCCGTGCTATTCCCTAGATGTAAGTTGCCAGTCGTGTGACTGGGATTTGTTAGCGGTGAATAGCTTAATGTGTAAACGTCGTGTGCGACATACTGAGACAACTATCATGACAAACGCTGCGTCACTGCCTACTACCTGTGAAATAGAGTCGATGTCATCAGCCACCTTGGCAGACATTCCCAAGCTGTCTCATCCTCGCTCGTCGTTTCATATGTTCGCTTCCAAAACTTGAATTGAGATGTTTTATTCCGCAACATAAATAACACTGACAGTGACTATATCCAGCAATAGAACAAGGATTCAGTGTGTGTAAACGATCAAGTTACACATTATTCAAACTTCCCTAGCCTGCTCGGGCTTCTGCATTTTTTCTGTTGAGGGGCTTGAGTCGGAGGTGTTTGGCCAATCCACGCTCCCTTCTTGTACAGTACTACCGGGCTGGACAAACATTGGTCGGCTTAAGGCTTGGTTCGTCATAGCTGCGTTCGCTGCCTCCCTGTCGGCAACGCATCAGGAAAAAACAAAATTTAAATAAATCCTTGATTATTTATGTAGCTCTATGTAGACATGTGACATGTATATATATACCCCATAGACCACTGTAGACCTCATAGACATGCTACGTGTCTACATAGACCTATATAGACATGCCACATGTCTATATAGGTCTATGTATGCATGCTACATGTCTATATAGGTCTATATATATGTTCGGCATGCCTACATAGGTCCATATATACGTTCAGCATGCCTACATAGGTCTATGTATACATTCAGCATGCCTACATAGGTCTATGTATACGTTCGGCATGCCTACATAGGTCTATGTAGTTTGTGCTTGGGTCTACCTAAATAATCATAGACGTGCAAAAACGCCACGCGGGTTCACCGCAATCTTCGCGAATGCTCGCGCCGGTGCCACATGAACTAGTCTACCCCCCCCATTCCCATCACTGTGCACGACGATGTGACAAGCGCAACGCGAGGATGGAAGTGGCCGCATAATCCACGGTTCACGCCCCCCATTTAGCCTCGCGATATCACTGCACGCGTCAAATTGACACGGCGAGTGCAATCGCGAGGGTGGAGGAGGGTGTGAGCGAGGTGCGAGCCATCCCACCTCACCGTACTGTGCCATCCTATGGTTATCCCTGGCATGGCGATGTCCTTGCCTTCCCAGTCTTGTCTCGAGCAGCGGCCCACGCAACGATGCCGTCCCGCTTTCATGTCGTTGTCCCTCCCTGGTTTTCCGAGTCTTTCCCCAAGCGGCGGCGCACGCGGCGACACTATGTCGTTTTCGTGTGAATCGTCCCCTTGATCTCTCCCGGGGCGATAGCACACGCCCGTTTTGGGTTGTTCATCCCCTGGCCTCGTCCCGAGTGGCTTCCACATGCCGCAACTGGAGCGGCTTGTTCCGGACGCACTAGAGTGGGGGGATGTGGGTGTGGGTGTGGGTTGGGCTGTGGGTGGGCGGGGGAAGTGAGTGGGGACGCAGTCGCTGGTGATGGGTGGCAAATCGTCAATACGCCCGCGTTAACCTCAATTGTGGGCGGTGGAGCTGCAGGGGTGCGCCTTAACGTGAGTAGTGGTAGCGTAATATGGACAGGCGGGCGACGTACGTAGAAAAGCAATTTGATGAGCCACGGTGTTCGCGGCCTCATATTCCGAGTGAGTTGAGATTAGAGCTATAAGTGTGAATAAGCGTACCTCCAAGTCCTATTCGTGGCCGTGTGAGCAATCGCGAGCAGGAGTACGCCGTTGAGAGTGGGTCAGTGGATGAGAATCAGCGCGTTAGCGCCAGCATTAGTGCCGCATGGAATTGGGGGGCACGACGGACGGAGGGGCCAGTTTGTAAGCCTGAGCCAAGGGAATGGACGACAAACGTTCACAAGTCTTTCAAACTCCGCTTGAAATAATGGCCACGTCGTCGTCGTCGTTCGTCGTCCTTGCATGAACATTGTCCGTACTTACTACAAAGCGTCACGATGAACGTCGCTCGCGCCCAACGTCCAGGCCCACCCTCTGCCCTCCACTCGCCACAAATGCCCTGACGAGGATTTGCACCCACGTGCAACAGATACCCCGGAGACTGTAACTCAAACGGTATGTTTTTCTTTTCAACCTAAATTCTAACACATGTAACCCCCGTCTAGTGTACCCAACCGCGAACGGCGGTCGCACGTCGCTACACTGAACCTGCGTCCCCTTTGGTGGCACCCTGGCGCTTGCTCCGCCCCACCTTTTCACCTGGATCGTGTGTGTGCACTGCGGTATGCACTGCGCCGATATGTGAGCCAATAATGGTATGTCCTAAATCTATCTATTCAGCCATACCCTAATATGCTACACAAAGGTTTCGGTGATGAACAGTAGGGCATGCAATTGCGGCAACGGACGGCGGGGCGTGTAAGTACAGCGGGCGCTTGAGTACAGTGACGAATAGTAGGGCGCGTGAGTACAACGATGAACGGCAGGGCGCGCGAGTACAGCAACGAATGGCAGGGTACGCGAGTACGGTGATGAACGACGGGGCACGCGGCTACGGTGATGAACGACAGGGCACGCGGCTACGGCAACGAATGGTGGGGAGACATGTGAGCGCAGCGACGAACGGTGGGGTATGCGGGTATAGTGATGAATGGTCGGGCAATCGGGTGTAGGGGTGATGAACGGCGGAGCATGCTGATACAACACCGAGCCGTGCGCGATATGGCCTCATCTGTATTACCTGTAGCCAAATCTATAGTACAGTTCAATTTATATATTTCGTCTACTTCACTGAGCTCTGGTGCATAACTTGAGAATCCCATTTGCTAGAGTGCATTGCTATAATGTCTATATGGTATGTGGTCTATAGTGTCTATACTGTCTATGTAGTCTATGTAGTCTATGGGGTCTATGGGGTCTATATAATTGTGACTGGTGTCTATGGGGTCTATATAGTTGCAACAGGTGCACTGTGCAAACAGAAGATAGTGAAATTCACTTTTTTTTTCACTCAGATCCAGGTGAAAATCTCTTGATTTCCAGTGAGATTCCTGTGGTCTGGAGTGAATTGAGTATTTATCCTAAGAATATTTCATATAGACGTTGTCCACCCGAATCACTGTATTCTGAGTGAATATTCACCCCATTCAAAGTGATTTTCCGTGAGAGGGGGGGAGTGAATTTTGACACGAAATAGCTTGTATTATAGTTCTTAATTTTTGGTGATATTTACTTAGTTTTAGGACCAGAGGAAGTGAATTTCAACATAAGAGAAAATGAATTTATCTTGTGCTACAGTTATGGCTGTCATAACATGGGCACCATAACCATCCCTCGGGGCACCAGGGACTTGGCTGGTGGCTGGACAGTATGCAGGCTACCAAATTCCATCACAAGCCGCATACGGATGGCTATATACAGCCAGGCCTCGTTCAACCTCGCTCCCAGTGGGTTTTGCGGCTCGATGCATGGCGAAAACGCGCCAGTTGCATTCCGGTTGGCCCCAGGGTCGTCTGAATTGTGGAGGTGGGTATGTGTGGTTGGGACTGAGTCGTGCGCCATCAGTTACAGCCGTAAACCCGTTGACGGCCGTAAAACCTACCGTATTGTACTGCAACGCTAGAAAAATTCATACCCGTATCCGTATTTGAGCCGCGACTATACAGTGGGGGGCTCCTCGCTATGGGACTATCGGGGCGCGAGGGCATGTCCACGACGAGGTCGTATCCAATACCTTCGGCGGCACTGCCCCGGTTGATCTTCGCGCCGACGCGTGTTTTCCGGATGACGATAGGTGTAGTAGGTAGAAGGCTATGAGCCAATTGCCCGCCGACGCGATGTTGAAGTTGGACGACACATGGCCTATCGAAGGCATGTTGGGAAAACGGAACAAAGGAGTGGAACGGAAGGGAGAATGGGGCGCCTTACGGAGGCGCTGGGTCGGCTGGGTGAAAGCAGGAGCATGAGTGACTCGCACTGGGGCCGCTGTGGAAGAAATCCGCGCAAAGATCGAGGACCGTGTATTTGTAGAAGTCCGGGCATCTGTCAGAACCTAGATGGCTGTGGGTGGCGTCCATGAGGACCGAGATGTCGGGGGATCACTATGAGCGCGAAATGGGTGACGCACCGTGGAGTATCCAGCCCCACGCAGCCCAGAACATATCGTCTCCCTCTAGCACTTGTCTGATTGCTCTGAAAACGTCATCTTGGCCACCCAGGAGAGAGGGAGATCTCCTGCAACGAATAGACAATCTGTGTTTCGAAAAGAATGCCATTGTTCCCATACCTTGGTTTTTTCCATCTGGCGGTTTGCCGTTCGGGATTCGGTCCTCGGGAGTGACGGGGAGTGTCCATCGGGATAGCCTGGCGGTCGCCTCGAATTCTGGTGTTTGGTGGGTTACTTTTTTGCATTACGGGCACTGTTTAGATGTGTTTACACCCGAGACGACGCGTTGGGGGAGTTGCTTGGGTTGACGTATTGAAGATCGTAAGACTAAGGTATTAGATGTCGAGTGAAAATGTGGGGGGGCGACATACCATGAACTATTAGCTTAGGATCCATCTTGAGGAGGTAGCGTTGTGCGAGAATGTGTTTGAAATTAGTAATATGAATGAACGAGGGAATGGAATACTGCACCTAAAAGTTGCGTGTTTATCTTTGCGGAAATCACACATTACACCTCCGCTATTCCATCCTACTTCAACAAACATTCGCTCTCACAGCCAAAATGA